>JAUZNK010088126.1:0-12690 GCA_035046665.1 Euphysa ruthae | reverse complement strand
ATATCTATTATATTTCTTTTTTTAGTTTAGTATTCTTAATATCAGCAGGAGCCTCGCCAGTTCTTGGTTTATATGTAGATAAAATTTGCTTTAATGTTTTTAACTGTAAGTTGAAGTTTTTTCTTAAATTTATTTCAACATGTCTACTAACAAATAGTTAAAGCAATCTCTATGAATAAACCAATACCAATACAATACAATTACTTATTAATTAAATTTTGTAAAAAATCAAACCCTTCCTAAACAAGGATTTTTAATGCCTGCAGTTTCAATAATTTTTCCTCTGGAACTCAGGATCACACTGTAAAACCTTCACTATAAATATTCTCTCCTTGTTATTACTGTATCAACATGCATATATTAGTTTGTCTGAGCATTTTACAGGACAGACAATGATAGTTTTTATGATAATGTTTTTACTTGGTCATTTTTTTTTCTAAAGAATTTAGTTTTTAATCATTGGTTTTTAGTGAGATAATGCCTTGCTGTCATACTAAAATATATTTAACATGTCGGCTATAGGAGTTTCAGACAATGAGTTAATTGCCAAAATTCTGAACGATCATTAGCCAAGATTTTTAGAATACTTTCGTTATGTTCTTTTATTTTTTTATGCCAATATTTTTTTTATCAAACTGATGATATTTTTGTAGAAATACGAACAGAACTTGAATGTTTAATGTTTTTTCAGCCTTTGCTAGTACCAATAAATTCTTGGCCGAAGCTTGTTTTGTATATTTGGAATCAGATATAAATTTCACCTTTCAGGGGTCATTTATAATCATAGGGGAATTTACAAATTTTGAAGGAGAGTTTGTTTTAAAGAGAATCTTTTTTGAGCAAATATGGTTTTATGCTTTGTTAAGCCACTTTAAGAATAAATTGATGGCATAAATCTTTTTTAGTTATTTTAACCTGAATTTTTTTATTCTGATATTCAGATACAGATTTTATAGATGGTTTAACTTACCTTTAGTAAGCTACTTGGTGAAGCTCTGATTTTAAAATGGCTATAATAGTATTTTTTCAGTGATATATTCAAGTGAGTATCAACAGGGTGGCCACTACTCATTGAAATCTCTGGAATTTATTTTTGCTCCTGAAAATACCAGTGTGTTGTAGATGTTGTTGTAGATATTATTTTACATTTTAGAATTATATTAAAACATCATTTCTAAAAAGAACCATCTATGTATATTTCATAACAATTGGCGCTAATAATCATCATAGCTAATGACGGATTCAAAATGTAAAACTATCTGTAACCTTAGCTGTCAAGATTTGATATATCCAATATGGGAGTATCTGCATTAATCATACACCATAATTTAAAGAAGAGCTGATAAAGTGTATTAATTTATCTTTATATATAGTGTTATTGTTTGAAGAAAGAATAAATCGGGTGATACAGGATGAACAGAACAGATAGACTTGAGTGTGCGTTAATGGAATGATATGAAAGGGAAATTATTTACGAGATACTACGATTTCCAGTTTTTGAAGCACCCTTAAGTTACAGCAAACCTACTCAATCATCTTCTTGAATCAATGGAGTTACTAATTCCTAAGCAGTTAATCCAACTATTGATGTATTAACCCAACACTTACTGGGAAGCTTTGCATCTCCTTGATGAACAACGGAATGAAAATGAATGGCCAATCATTGTTAACATTGGTTCTTGTGGATTACATATTGTGCATGGTGCCTTTCAAACTGGTGTACAGTCTATTCAGTGGCATCTTGCTAAAAAGCTATGTGGCAAATATTTAACGACTTCCCTGCTAGAAGAGATATTTTTATACGTATATGCGAGGGTGAACAGTTGAAAATTGTATTTATAATTGTATACAAAGTATATTATTAGTTAAAAATGTATTAAGAGCTAACTTTTTTAAGAGACTGACAGTTCAGACTGGTTGAAATTGTTTGGTCCTCGGATTTTACTTATTTTTTTGCTATTGGTTTAAACAATATTTCAAATAATCTAACTAATATTAAGAATCAGGATTTGTTTGTAGTTTCTTTAGATGGCTAGATATTCGATTGATATCCAAATATTCTAACTAACATAAAGAATCAGGATTTGATTGTGGTTTCTTTAGGTGGTTAGATAGTTGATTCGTTTTAGAGTTTGTTCATCTTGATAGATTGAAGATGAAAGAGTTGCAGTCTGGGAATTGAAGACATGGTCATGTGTCGTTAAGGTCACAAAGTATCGGGAGGGTTTATGTTAAAGCATAAGGCCACAAAATAAATCATATGAAACTCTTGCCAAGTATTATCAGGATGATTTTATATCGATCAAGCTGCCGTTCGTATATAGCTGATCAGCTTAGAGGCTACCTGGAGTCTTTCCAAACTGATAACTCAGTGGTGTTATTTCTTGGAGAAGCTCTAGACAGTGTGTTCCATACTTTAATGCAGATTTTGTGAATCATGATGTTTTAGATGTTGCCGCATCGGGGTGTAAGTTAAATAAGATCAAAGCTATAGAAATCAAGCTATCTAATTAATCTACTTACAGCTACTAAAAATCTACTAAAATCTAAAATCCTAAGGCAAGACAAAAAAAACGTCAATTCAAAAAAGAATGCTTGCGGTGGTTGTCAAGAAACTTCAAGAGAGATAACCTTTACAACATCTTGTTCAGTATGCTTCTTACCTGTCTCCTTTCTTAATTATCTTCTTAAATGAGTTTATAGTATCAAAAGAATTGTTGAAAAGTCATAAACTGGCACACTCACATTACACTGCAGCACTTGAGATGAACAAGAATAGTTACCACGAAAAAGAGTCTTAAAAGGTAACTCAAGATAAGTAAGTAAGTAAGTATTTATTCACTAAAAATAAATGTTAAATGAGAGGATTTTTAGTATGTGTGAAAATAAGAGGGCACTTAAATTGTGTATTAAGAGCCTCAATGTCAGAATTGAGAAATATAGGGGTTAAAGAAAAGATTGACCTGTCCCTTTTAACGAACACCAGCTCTTTTCATGCTACTGTTAAAGAAAAGGAACTTGTTTTCGTGCTACTGTTAAAGAAAAGGAACTTGTTTTCAGTCTAGATAAGATTCTGAAAAAGTTAGAGTGTGAATTTAAAAGTTTTATGTGTTATAGTTTTATGTGTCATAAGTAAGAATTTATAGTTTGTTAGTTTGTGTTTGTGTTAATAAGATTTAATTTAAATCATTCTGCTTAATGAAATCTCTATAAACTACAGTTGGAAACTTCTGGAAAAATTTTAAAATCTGCAAAACTCCGGGATTTTTTTTTTTTTTTTTTTTTTTTTGAAAATTCATTGGCCGCCCTGATCAAATAACTCACATTTGTTTTTGAGGTTTTTTTTTGACACAACACAAAGAGCTTGACAGTCCCTACACTGTTGATTCACATGCAGTATCCTTAATTGACAAACCAAAATAATTTGTTTATGAATCTAACTCACTCTGATTTTGATTCAAAATACTTGCAGGAAGTACTCCAAATAAAAATTTGCTTACACTATTGTAAAATTAGGTATATAGTTGTGAGTAACTAGTAACTGAGGGTGTTAGATAAAGTTATTTTCGCACTTAAACACCCTGGCCCACCTAGTTCCATACCCAAATTGTACAGTGTTAAAAACACTTTAGCTTCATTTTCCTGATTTAATTTTTAAGCATCAGGCTCCTCCAAATGCGAGGTTTTATTTTGATATATTGAAATCAAAGCGGACATTCTGTTTTACACATGTAATTTTTTAGAAAACTGCCAGGAAAACATGATACCACTGGTAACACACAGTGTTTATATATTTTTTTATATATAAACCAATTGTTACATTTTCTTTTTGTTTTAAATGTGCCAAAAAAAAAAATCATCATCGTGATGTGCTGAACTCAAAAATGAGAATGAGGTTTTTCCTTATTTAAAATTTCAATACTAAATAATTTATACTAGATTTATTCTATGAAGATATAATACACAAAACAGAGTTTGCATTGCTTTATACGATAATTTTAGGCCTTTGTCCCTATAATGGAAGTTCAACGTTTTTAATCTCAATTTGTGGGTTAAAGCATATCGTCACACAGAATTAACATATAAAACATTTTCGAATCATGTTTGTTATAACATGTATTCAAGGTGCAATCTGAAGTGGAATAGAAGGACTTCGTTTTTTGCTAAAACTATTGGTATTTCCATTTCAATATACTGACCTATTTTAAACATTTGGAAGAAACACAAGAAATATGTTTATTTTGTAACACTTATTGATCATATGTATAATTTGCACAGCCGTACCAAATTTATAGAACTGGCAACAGACCAACAGTCATTTAACAAAACAACACGCAGACAACGCATTTGTGTTATATGAGGTATTGGCTTAATAAGTAATTATTTCAAATTTATTGATATAAAAAAAAATATATGCATAAACATATATAGTTTGCGCCTTACTGAAATTTTTGATACATGTCTCTATGGAAACATGATTTCAGATTAATCCAATATTTTATGTTATAAAAAAAAGTAGCTTTTTGAATAGTTAAATTTTAACTCTATTATTCTTTGTCCTTATTGCTGCATGTCACTATTATGTATGTAAAATGCTTTAACTTTGTCAAAGGCTCTAGGCCTTTGTTTTTACTAATTTACAGCCTCTCTGTCATCACTGATACTTATTAGTTTTTAAACCAACAGATTAAACGCAGTGATTTCTTCACCAACTTTCTCTAATTGATTTTTTCTTTGTTGACTTTAACTCAATAGTTTTTCATTAATTCTGACAGGCGGGCTCTTGCACAAACATAAAAATCTTTGTGTTAAAGTGTTTGCAATTTGTTGCCAAGACTGGTCTCTTTCCTCATTTTCAAATTTATGTATAAGTAATTCACAGACCTTAAAGTTTTTCTGCACAGTGACATCTGTTGCATTATCATTAAAATATTTACTGACTTGGAAAAAATGAAAATCCTGAAAAAGAAGTAGTTTTGATTATCAAATTTTTCGATGACAAAAAACTAAATTGACAATGGAACTGTTAAGTGAAAGGCAAGCTGGGTTTGTTTAGTTCTCAATTTCTTTGGTGTTTCCCCATATCAAAATCGACATTTACCTCTCAGGTTTAAAACACTTCATGTGCATAAAACATGCTGTATTACCAGCATTTAAAGTAGAATTTGTTCACGAATCTTGTCAAGCAATATCACACAGGATTCCCTCAAATTATAACTTTCTTTGCTCTATAGTAAACTTGCATGTATTTTTATGAATTTTTTATATTTTCAGTGATATTTGGAATTCTTTTGACAATATTATCACATGCCATTTTAACGTTTACAACATCTATAACACCGTACTTAGCCATGGTAAGTTTTTTTTGTCATTATTATTATTTGGTTATAAGAACTGTTTAAGGGATAATTTATTTATGTATTGTACGCAGAGAAAGATTATTTCCTGAATTTGAAACACGAGTTCACAAAATTTTTTCTGTGATTGTTAATATTTAGTATAGTTAATGTAAGGTAAACATAAGAAATAATTTGTTAAAAGTTTATATCTTTTTATATTTTTCAAAATCCTTATATCAGTAATTAAAGTTTGTCTCATTGTAATATCAACCATTTAATCTAAGGAGTTAGGGTATAAAATAATCTTTCATTTGTAAAATTATATAAAGTCTATCCATAGAAATGTGAAAGTAATTTATGCTTAAATGTAGCTATTTGCTGACCTGCTCCTCCATGTATGATTTTTTGACCTGCTCCTCCTTGTATGATTTTTTGACCTACTCCTCCATGTATGATTTTAAACTTTAAAATGAAATTTCATAAGAAAAGGCTTGTTAGCTTTAAGTTTCCTCTCTCTTGAGAACATGAATGTTTTATAGATGTTGTTTTTGTTTAGGTGATTATGGGTATTGGCTATTCTCTTCTGGCATGCGCGTTATGGCCTCTTGTTGCTATGTTAGTCCCAGAATATCAACTGGGAACAGCATATGGCTTGTAAGTTTCATCTCCATGTTTGCTAATGCTTGCTTAACTTTTGATCAAAAGCTTCCTTTGAATTCAGTTACCTCCATCCTTTCCAATGAGTTTGGCCAATTTTTCATTGAAGCTATACATTATATTTTTTAAAAATTTAGTATCAACAGATCTTCAAGTATATGCGAGTGATTTTTAATTCTTTTAAAAATGCATCCGTTTTATAGCCGTGAATTTTAAATTAACAATTGATCATTTAAAATTTATATATACTGATGTGGCAAACCCTATTTAAAGTGTATTTTTTCTCCCTGCATAAATCTTTAAATTTTAATCCAAAAATAAAGCAAAAACCAAAGAACTAACAATTTGTATTTTTTCTTTTACGCCCTTCTTACTTTTTTATATACTGCATTTAAATAAATTTTAAAACTCCCAAAATTTTAAAGATACTCATATTTTTATAAAACACTTTCTCATTTTTATGCTGACCATCATTGATAGAGAGTTGGAAGAAGTAATTTTTTCAGAAATCTACTAACTATAAATTTATTTATCATAGTTACCAGCCATTATATAATTTAAAAGGCATAAAAACCAGGTGATTCCTAGTAGTAACCAGGTGTTTTCTAGTGTTTATCAACTTTACAAGGATTTCTCACCCAGTCCTCAGGGTTTCATCAAAATTTGATGGATTCAAAACCAAGAAATCTTATTTTCTATAATTTTCACCCATGTGTTTTCTTGTTATTTCCAGCATGCAATCTATCCAGAACCTTGGTCTGGCTGTAATATCCATTATTGCTGGTAAAATAGTAGACTCAAGTGGATATCTTATTCTAGAAGTTTTTTTTCTAGCTTGTCTAAGTAGTAAGTATTGATTATTACTCTATTATTGATTTAGGAAGGAATAGATTTACACACTGTAAGTGTTTTGAAGTGTTCCCTAGATATTATTTTACAAATGACCACAAACTTCTTTTTTTATATTAGCAAGCACCATTAATTTAATTTTATTCTGATAGATAATAAATTTTTTGAGCTTTGTGTTTACAAAGCAAGCAAAAATATGTTTTTGATTGAATTATTTATGCATTGAAAAGATTTTCTTCTCCACTGTTGTCTTGAACATAATGTAGGAAAGTGAAGTAAATTTTTGTGATGAGTTTGGAGTGAAAAATGATCAATAGCATTTTTATCTCAATATCATTAAGATTTCAATGAAGCAACATGCCGGCCCAAATTTTAATTATAACGTTAATTACACGGTTCTGAAATTATTTTGTAACATTTCTTAAAGTTTTGTACTACTCATTTTGAAAAAATTCTGAAATAATTTTTATTATTTTTGACCTGAAAGGTTCTTAATGGCAGGTGAGGAGGGATTTATAGCTAAATCCAGATTAATTGATCTTGTTAAAATTTAAATTTTAATTAAAATTAATTTTTTTTAACATATCGTATTTATTTTCCTATTTTATTACAGAAAATTATTTATCTGTAAATTTGGTATTTAACTGAAGTTCTGTAATTTGAGTAAAACTTGCTTTTTACAACTAAAACTGTCAACAAAACCTTTATTCTTATAGGCTTTATTAGCTTTAGTATGACATATTTGGAAAGAATATTATATGTAGTAAAATTATATAGTTTTAGCTAAAAAAAGTTTCTATAGTTAAAGCAGGGTTCCGTAGAATTCGGTCAAATGCGGTCCATTAATTAAACTTCATGTTTCGTTGCAACTGTTCAGTGAAACAGGAGAAGTTTGGTGATTTCAACAAAAAATTGCAATGTCTTGTAAGGTTTAGGGATAATTTTTTTAAATGAATCTATATTTTCTATGCATTTTTTATTATATTTCAGTTGCATTGATAGCTGCAGTTCTTTTATATCTGGTAGATTATGCTGAAGGTATAATTATTATTGGCCCTTCATTGACTTTTATCTGTACTTTTATCTTTTATCTGTTATTATTCTCATGATTGTATTATTACTTTAACTGCCGATGTGTGAATCTTTTCAAAAAATTTTATACAAAAAGACTTGAGCCTCTAACTGGTCAGTGTGAAGTAAAAGAAGGTATTCAAAAAAAATATATATATTTATTTATTTATTTAATTTGTTTATATATATATAAAAAAGAAGGCAAGAAGCATTTTGCATATACTATTGCTTTAAATTTTATATGAAAATACTTCGATCAGGTCAAATAGAACTGATTTCTTGTATAGTGTGTCTCACTATTTTAAAATCATCTGTAGTCTGGACATTTGTGTATATTTTTATCATACATTATAAAATGAGACTAAATTAAGTTTCAAATGCTTTATCCAAAAATTTGTTGATGTATATGCATTTTTGCGTTGCTAAGAATTAGTCAATGATTTGTCATTTTGGTTTATTTTAATAAACCAATAAAGTAGGTGTGTAAAAGACCTATATGCTGTTTTGAGTGGATGTTACCCTGTATTTGAACAATGTTTTTTTTTTCTAGTATATAGAATTTGATTAATCTGCATTGAAAAAGAACTGGCTAGAGTTAAAATTTAATTATAATAGAAACAAGATCGAACAAGTATTTTTTGTTAATTGTGCATTTTAAAAATTTTAAAATAATGAAAATATTGATAAAAATCACATCAATACTTTTTAATTAGTATAATACTGATAAATTTTAATTAATATAATTATTATTAATATATAATATTAATATAATTAATTTAATTTATAAATTTCAGATATATTTTCACGATGACTGGAAACTGATTTTGCTAACATTTGCTGCTTTCAGTCAGTTTTGAGGTCGAATTTGATGGTCTAGGGTGCAGTTAGCTTAAATAAGAAAGATATCATTGAATATGAGTAGTCATTCGTTCTCATTTGGCTTGCACTTGTAAAAAATGCCTTTCAAATTTGTTAAATTGAATTTCAATTTTAATTTTAGGTGGCATACTAAATATGAGTGCCTGGAACAGGAGAAAAATTGACACACAAAGGTATTTCATCTGCAAATTAAATTCTTTTTTAAAATGAAAGTTTTACCTTAGTAACTATGTTACAAACTTCTCTTATTTATTTACTAACTGCTAAGCAAAGTTTTTTAGAGTTTTTTGATTAACTTTTTTCCTATCATTTTTTTGACGGCAATATCTTGAGAACCGATCAAAATTTTTTTGAAAAAATAATTCTGCTACATTTTTTCAAGCTCTGTTAATACAATCAATTTTTTATTTGCAGTTTTTGATCCCTTTAAAAACGAAATGATTTTCGAAAAACCCTGTAAAATAAATAGTTATGACACCCGAGTTCTATAAAATTTTCTATATAGAACGAGACTTGATTGAAAGCAATAGCAGATTCTTGAATTCGAAAATGGTCCCGCATAAAATCTGGGAATAATTCTACTGCACATTGAATAATTTTGCTTTTCATCTTCTAATTTCCAACTTTTTGTTCACAATCTTTTTTTGGAAAACTATTGTCAGAGTATTAGTCTGAAAAATGATGTATTCATTTCTCTTTATTTTTACTGCCTAATTTTTGAAAATAATAATGTCTCTTGAAAATAATTTGTACACTTTAACTTGTGATAGTGATTTATTTTTGGTTGAATTCGTTTTTTCTCATTTGGTCTGTGTGCTCAGAGCTGGCAAAATTCACATGTTCATTATTGAGTGAATTAAAATTTTAACTTGTGCATTCCGTATTTAACACAAAATATCTGACCGAACTCAAACATCTTTTTTAGTGCAAAGGGTGAAAAGAAGCCTCTACTAGATGATTACTACACCTCACCACCACCTGGTTCTAACATTACACCCATTGTTCCTCGGTCTGTATCCGATCTTCGACACAGATACCTATCTAAACTTGGAGGAACAACAGTAAGCACATTGCGTTTATTTCTGTGTTATTTCTGTCAACAATGTATGAACTTATAATACGAGGAAATAAATATAAAACTATATTTCGTACTGTACCCAAATAATACTTGGTCCTCAAATGTGTTTTTTGATTAACTAAGGTCAAAAAAATTGCTTACTTAAAATTAGTTAGCTCATATGATTACATACTTTATTTATATAATATATATATATATAATATAATATTAAATAATTTGTTTTATATGGGTCAACTTATTTTGCCTTGTGGCGCTTTATGTCATATATTTTAGATTTAGATAATTTCAAATTAAAAATTCGCGAAGTGATACTTTTCCTAAAATTCTTCCATTAATAAACAGTTTTGATTTAGTTTAGGCTTCCATCACAGCTGACGAAGGCCCGATAAATTTTTATAATTTTGGAAAATATTTACTAGTCAAAACCTACCTATTTGATTTCGCTTTTTCGAAAAAATCTTCGATGTCAAGATCTGATCTAAATTTTTTCAAGATCTCCCAAAATTTAGTCAGTTATTCTTTTATATAAAGGAAAATGAATAGCCATAGAAGACATCACTTAGGCTAAAAAGTGGGCAACTAATAAAATTTAGTGATCCAAAATGCATCAGTTAGGTATTAGGCATGTGCTAAAAATTCTTGCTCCACAGCAATAGGCTAATAATGACCGTTTTTCCAGAAGATGTAATGTTTTGTCACTCTCAAAATTCAGTTTACTTATTTATTCTAAAGTTTTTATCAAGGTAAGTGGACTTACATGAAATCATTTAGGTCATTTTTTCATCTTCAAATGTTTGGAAATGCAATGCAAAATCCTTGATAATCTTTCAACTTTTATTTCCTTGATAGAGGATTGGTTGTGAATATTTTTTTGAGTCAATGATTGCTTTTATCCAGAATGCAGAGTAAACGTCGTTTTTGGGTTACTCCTAAAACTTCATTTGTAAAATTTAACTAAGCATCGATTATTTTCAAATAACCTTTGATTTTCTTTCAGGAGTTTCAACTACCAGAATCGTTCAGAACTTCGCCTTTCATTTTTCCTCACGTGCTTCGATAAATGGAGGGTTTGTATCCACAAACAACTTTTTAAAATTAAATTTATAAAAAAAATTTCACCTGTATTTTTCTAAGTTATGATTATTTTCTATTATTTTAATTTATTTTTTAATCATTATTTTAACGAAAGTTCTTGACATAAATGCTTGACTTTAACGCTTACCCACAAGTACTGTCGACGAATTAGTATTGTGTCTAGAAAAGGTTTTGTTAACATTTAAACATTTAAAGAAATGCAATTCTACCTAAAAATAACTGAGACGAACAAGCTACAGACTTGGCGATGATTTTACTGTGGTTTGTTTGTTGTTATATTTTATAAAACAATTTTCCACCAAAACTTTTTTTCTAATAAAATTGTCTAAAAGTTAAAAAATTCTTTGTGCTAAGGAGAATTATTTTATATCTATAATAAAAATGTGCATGTAATCATTCCTTTGGGTAATGTAGTTTTTATTGCTCCTGGCATAGTGACAAACTTTTATGATACTTAGCACTTTGTAATAAAATTTTGATTTAAGACAGCTTCTTGTACTAAATTCATAACTAAAATCTTTAATTTTGCAACCTACTCGAACTAAGATTTTGCACGGAAGAACGTTGCCTCATTTGCTAACTTTTGGGAACAATTTTTATAAGTTTTTATAATTTATATAAGTGTTTTAATAATTATTAATAAAAAGTTTTACTGAGATTTAAAAATTATTTAAATCATTTTATTATTTTTTTACTATTTCATAAGGAAGTCAACAACATGTCATTGTGGTGGTTAGAAATCAGAAATACTATGACAAAGTTTCTTACTTCATTTGAGTTCCTGTTATTTTCAGATTGGTGTATTTTGCGTTCACTTGAAATTTATAAAAGCAGCGCTAAAGTTTAATTTAAATAGATTGTTAATATCTTGATGTTTTCTCAGTTTTATAAGTTGCATTTTTACAGTTTTTTTGTATTTTAAAATTAGTTGTTAAAAATTTTGTTTTTAAATTTTAAAAGTGATATTATTTTGCAATTTTTATTGACGCATGCAAGGATTTTATGGAAACGTAACCTTTCATAAAAATTTTCTGATTTTTTATAGTTTTTGTTATTAAGCTTTAAAATAATTTCCTTTTTGAGAGAGAAGAAATTTGGGTGCTGTTTGTACGAATTCCTGGACATGGTTATTTCTGGGACTAAATTAACCACGGGAAGATGATTCAATTATTCTGCATTATTGAAGTAATTAAAATAGCCAAGAACAACAAAAATTTGCAAAACACCTGGAATCTGAACTATAAAATGTATTTTTTATTCAATTCAAAATTATAAATTCCACATTTCTTTGAGTTTTTGAGTTACAAAACAAACTTCTGCTACTGGAAAATTTTGCAATGTTATAGCAATAATTTTTAAACGGATCCTAAAGTTTGTTATCATTTTTTTGGTAGGTCTGTAATTTTGAGCTTTTTTCGAAAGATTTGAATTTAATATTTTTAATCAAAAAATTTGTAATCATTTGTAAGCAATTCTTAATTTTTTCTTGTTATTCATTTTGATAAGGAAAACTTTATATCACATTTATTTTACCAACTTTGTTTATTAACATTTGACATTTCCAAATCATATATCTTAAGATAATTTTAAGCATAAATATCGTATTTATAGTGAAATTTTTTCGTCACAAGAACATTTGGTATATGAAGTTTGCGTGAACCTTTGCATAGTTTTTGACAATAAGTGAATGTATATCTTAAAATACAAACATATATGTTTGTA
>JAUZNK010088125.1:0-29173 GCA_035046665.1 Euphysa ruthae | reverse complement strand
GACATGTGCTTTATCCATTTACGATAATTTCTAAAACAATATATAAGCCATGCCAAACACTATTTTTGTTTAACTAGGCCATCCTAAATAATACATATGTTTCCGATTGACCGAGTTAAATAATTTTTTTTTTTTTTAAGAATAATTCACCCGTATTTATTTTTTTGGTGCAAATTTATTATTGATTTTCGATTACGAACTTTTGAATTTGGAAAAAGATCTATCATCGAATTGGGCAGTTTATTTAGCCATTTTATTCGTTCTCGGTGGATTTGAACCGATGACATTTCACATTACATTTCAATATTATTGCAAAATGTGCTAACGCTAGGCCACACTGCCTGTATGGTGTTTAGATATTTATTTATTTTTTGTTGTTTCATTTTTTTTTCAAGAACGGAAATTGTTAGAAAAAAAAAATTATAAAGCAGCGGCCGCTCAAAATTTAAAGAAATTTTCAACCGGCCGTTGAATCGGAAACATATATATTATTTAGGATGGCCCTAGAAGTGCAAATTTACATTTTATATAACAAAAATATGTAGTTGCTCCTATTGAATATTTATTTTTAGGTCCAATTGAAGGCATTGTTAAATTAACAATATGACCTATCATTTGCCAGGTTGACGACAGGATATCCATCTGATTACTAGGCCAAACTGTATTTAAAATTCCCCAATCACAATTCTTCCTATAAATCTTTCGACATGTATGCGAGTTGAGGTTATGTCAAAATTGCTGGCTACGTCAACTTCTGCGAACTGATCATCCTTTTTTTGTTTTGGTCTGTTTAGTGTTACACCTTTTATTGCACGAAGTTCTTGTATAGAAAATCCTCTATCACTCATTATTTCATGTTCTTTTTCAACTAACTAACAAAATTTCACCCGTCTTGTTAGTTATTTCTGAATCAGAAAGTGACCCCGGGTAAATGTCGCTAAACAAAAGTCCACCACCATATGCTGTAATTCCAACATGTGCTTTCCCAGTTTGCGTATTTTTGTAGTTTGAAAACATGAGTTAAGCTCAAAATTTGAAGCACTCTGAAATTTGAATTCTGTGGCATCTCTTACTATGTCTGTTAGACCATGTCCAGTTTCAACAAAAACTTGAGGCATTTTTTTAAACAAAAACCCTGATGCAGGTGTCAAATCAATTTGGTTAAAGATGGTAGGCACAAACAAGACCCAGCCAGTAAATATTCTCTGCATATAAACAGTAAGCACTGCTAAAAGTTCTGTTGGAGCATCAATTAATCTTCCATCGTTCGAACTAGAACAGTCAGGATAAGGTGTATATACGGTAAAACACAATTGAATATAATTTTGAATTGTTAAGTTTTTGATTTCTGTATATCTCTGTTTAACGACTCTTTTTCTTTTTGTAGGAGATTTATTGAGTTTTTTTGCATCTCTAATTTCATGTTTAAGTCTAGCAATTTTGTTTAACACTTCATTAATGATGCATTCAATTTTTTTTTTTTGTAATGTATTTTTGGTTGAGAGCTCTCTTTTTTTTTTGAACTTGATGGAATAACACCTTCTCTTTGTTTACGATTTCTTGTTTTTTAGGTCCAGAGATTATAAGAAATTTGGATGTCTTCAATTCGGGGTAAACGATAATACTTTAGGGGCTGACCCTTCGAATCTTTTGGTTGAAAGTTGCTAAAGCACAATGCTGAAGAACAAAACCATTTCACCATGATCTTAGTTAAATAAAAATATCATTAAAAGCATCTATACTATAAATGGTTTGTTTTGCTTTATATTTTTTTGTAAACAAAGCTGCAATTTTATTTTTTTCCCCACATCGTATTAAATTCTTTACCAGACTCCGCCGTATGAATTTGGCTAATAAATTTCTAAAAACTTCATTAATTACTAAAATTCTACTACAGCAAGTTTGAATCGTAGGATTGAGCAACATATACTTAAATTTTAAGAAACTTTAATAAAAACTTTTCTATTTATGTCGCAACATTTTCATAATTACGATTTCAAGAAAATCGTAAATATTTTTTTAAAAAGTTATACACTATTTTTACAAATTTTCTTTTTAGCTATACACTAAAACTACACATACCAGAACTTTACAGGAAAGATAAGTATAACACAAAAAATGATTTGATCAGAAAAACACAATGTTTGTATGGTTCTAACACGAAATAGGCGCGAAACTATAGCCTTTAAATGCAATTTTGGAGAATTTTTTGGCGAAAAAAGTATACCACAAAATTTTAAAATTCAAAATTGAAGAATTTTAAAACATTTCTATCGAAAATTATTATCAAATTATTACCATTTTCTGCATACTTTAAAATACTTAAAAATTATATTTTTAAAATTTGAATATTTTGGAATTTAATACTGTATAACCCTAAATAAATACGGGTGTGTTCTAAACAGTAAATTAAATTAAAAAGCAGCATTAAGTATATCATTTTAAATTAAAATATACTCTTTATTAAAAAACAACATTTTTCATTTCACTATATCTATACCATGTACCTTAAAATTATATTTTTTTGTGTAACATTCAATAGATATCATAATCCAACAGGGGGTTAATATCTCCATAACTTTATTAACAAATTACTATTTACGAATCCCTGAAAATTACGTAGAAAATTACTCGAAAAAATGTCAAACCGGGAATACGGAAAAGGTGTATTATATTTTATAAAACTTTTTAATTATCTACTACAAATAACAATTTTCTCTTCTCTATTACGGTTCATGTAAATTTAAAGAACAAGAGAGAATAAAAAATGCAAACTGTGCTTGGCTATATAGTACCTAATGTATAACATTGTGGCACACCACATTGTTTATGAAAGCTTCCAAGAAAATTTATTTTAAAACGCTAGGATTAGACAATGAAATACAGGAATTCAAGAGGAAATGTATGACGTAACATAGTTGTTACAATAGGGTGGTTAAAATATCTTCTGAAAGCCATTTTAGAACCTTTAAGACTAATGCTATTATTATCAAAGAAAACCTATGATTAATACATATTGCTTAAATATACGAAGGAATAGTAATAAAACCTTTTAGCGAAAATAACAACCTTGTAAGTTGGCATTCGGAAACTAAAGTCACCCTAAAATCACTTTTACACAAACTTGGGTTCCATTGAGGTGTGAAATTAAGTTTTGCCTTTTTTTTTTTTTTTTAATCGCAAACACCTGTAGGTTTAATCCAATATTTTGGAAAGATATGCTTTAAAACAAAACAAAATATAGCTGCTAAAAATATGTATACCACACCCCTTCCCCACATCACTACATTCATCAAATGTATCGATCGCTATGGAACACATACAATATTAATAAAACACAAGTTTTTATATTATAACAATATCAAAAATTCTATAAATACATGAAGATAAACGTCTGGTCTAATAACAAAGAAATTCAAATGATAGAAATACGCAAAAAACATTAGGCTCGTTTTGGATACTTTTAAAGCGAAAAAGCTAAACGAAAAAAAAAAAAAAAAAAAAACTTTTGGGTATTTTTTTATATGTAGTAGCATATATAATACTATAGTGATTTGGGTTGTAATATGTTTTTAATGTTTTTAATTCTAAAAAAAATTTCGAGAAACTTTATAGAGAACGCGTGCGGTGGAAATTTTAAAATAAATTAATACCATAAGAACTAGCAAATAAAACCATTGCTGAAAAAAAATAATAATAATGCATATTAACCCTTAAAGCGCGGGAACCGTTTTTAAATTGTCACGGTGTTGTCATTTCATACGAAAGCCATTTTTAAACGGTTTCGTTATGTTTGTACAAATCAGCGACGTGTAACCAAAAGTCGATTATTTTTTTTGTTGATATTACATGCTTATCGGAGAGTCAGAATAATTTGCTTTCGAATTACTGGATTTCAAATTTTTAAATATTCGGTTTTAATTATTCTGCAAAGTCTGCTTTTAGAAAAAAAAAAATCTTCTACAGATGATTTTACAGATGATTCTAAAGATTTAGATAGAGAATGGCCATTATTATGCCATGTGATGAGCTTTTCTTTTTTAACTATGTAGCATTTTAATACCTATGACTGATAGTTTTACAGGGGACAGAGGATAACCAAGTTAAGACAGATGTAAAAATTTTAACATTATTTGGGGAAAATTTTCTATTTTTTGGAGCCTCAGAAAAATTTTTTTAATTGACAAAGGGTGCATGCCTTTTGTTCAATTGGAGAATTCATTCAAATGTTTAAAATCTAAGCAAATCTTCAAGCATCGCTTAAAAACATGCAAAGTTGTTGTCTCTTCTAATAAATATTGTTTTGTTTTCTTTTTTTTTTTTGATGACATCGATGAAATAGTTTCCTTGACTACTTACGGCAAAGCACACAAACTTTTATTACGTGCAAAATATTCACAGAAAGTCATCACATTTATCAGATAAATTTTATACCTCCCTACATCTTTTTTTTTCCTCCCTTCATCTTTTTTTCCTCCCTACATCTTTTCTTCGCTCTGCAAAATTTTTTAAACTAAGGAAACTGATACCGTACATCCATCGTAAATTATTACAAGATATAATAAAGCAGAATTTAAAAATATAGAGTAGTACTTGATTAAGCTATACATACAGTAATTTATTAATTGCAATGCGAATTTTTAACTATGTATCCATCTAAAGAACAAACCTCAAGAAAAAAAATAGTCAAAAAGAAAACATGGGTGGGTTTGTGAGTGCACAATAAAAGAAAAATATCAAGGAAATTACAAAAAACAAATTTTCAACTATATTAAGAAAGTTTTAAAAGACACAATCAAATTTTTGCAGAGAAACTAACTGGAATAAAAGGCTTATTCAAAGTTTGGCAATTCTCTTCACACTTTCAGAACCCCTGAAAAAGATGACAAGGTCAGCACAACTCTGATTTAAATCAGTATTTTGAGACGAATGAAGTTATAAAATTTATGTGTATAAGGTGTGAAATTTTTGGAAAGAGGAATAAAAACGAAAGACATCTTTTGAGCAAAATCCAGCCAATCTATTACAGCCACTTTATGACAGTTCTGAGAGTAATCCGATGTGATAATTTGATCATTTATTTTATAAAGTAAATTTCATAAAGCAGATTTATTCCATTGATACGTGCCAGTGTATATGTAGCCTTTACTTTCAGATAATTTATCGGCTTCAGCTGGACCACGACTAAAAATTTAAAAAAAAGTTTTACAGTTAGTAAGGCCGGAGATAAAACTTACCTTAAAAAGAATCTTATGAAACACAATACCTCAACGTAGAAAAGCAAGGCTTGTATTGATTTACATCCTTTTCCTGACTTAAATTGCGAAAAAGGAATAATTTGAAACTAGAGAGCTTTCTTTTAACCATAATCTAAATACTTGAAAGAAATATATCTAAAAGAATCAAACATTTCTCATAGAAAATACGTACCAAAAAAGAAAGACAATCCTAGATTGCAAGAAATAATATTTCTATCATTATTGAAACTCAAAACAAAAATTTTCGTTTATTATTTTACAAAAAATAACAAATTTGACTTCTGTAAAGATGTAAAAATACGATGGAAAAAGAAGTTACTTTTCAGAATAATTAAACAAAATAATTAATTTTGTGATGGTGGAAAACCACTCTATATATTTTTGTGACAAGGTTTGCTCCACTTTAAATAGATATTTTCATTGGCCAATTAAAAACTTAGAGTTGCAAGATTGCACGGCAACTAGTGTCTATCACAGAAGTGATGTTGTAGTAAACCACAAATATTAATTCTTTGGGTCAAGGTAATAAATACCTCTTGTAAAATGATTACTTGCAATGCTATTATTCAGAGTTAATTGATCAACTGGTGGTTATATCCAAGATTTTTCTTTTCTTTCAAATTGATTGCTTTCACTAAAGCTTTCACTGAAGCTTCAGCATTTATTTATTTTTTTTTTTCTTTTTTTGAGAAATTTAAAACTTACTGCAAAAGGAACCAGAATTAAAGGTAGTTGGACACACGCAAAAATTAAAGAAAAAATTATTTAAAAAAAAAATTGTTAAATCAGAATAAAAATTAGACTTGCTAAGTTTTATATCAAATCGATCCATTAGAGGTAACCAAGATTAATATTTTTTGTTTTTGTTACTATTTTCAAAAAAACCTAACAAAATTATGATTTTACAGCGAATTATCGATAATAAACAAGCTCAAAGTAACTAATAGACCCCAAGCTTTCTTTAATCAAACACACATGATCAAATTTTATTCTTTTAATTTTGTCTTAATAAAACTCCACAAAAAAAGAAAAACAAGGCCTTTACAGATTAATGATCAAACAAAACATTTCATTCCACATTCCATGATTTGCCTGGGAGTATTATGGTAATTATTTAATTGTGTTTTATCATCTGCAACATAAGTTATAAGCGGACACATACCTTTTTTTGATAACAGATAAAACAACATAATGATATTGCCTAGGACAAATAAAGCAAATTGGGGTGGGATGAGGGCTTTTATATTTTTGAGTAGGAGGGCCTACGACCCACGTGCTAGTGTGGTTTTACTTCCAAAGTGGAAGAGCTTAAGGCTCTCGTGGTGCCTTACTGTCATGCGGGAATGAACAGCAAAATAATAACTTATACTCCCATGAAACGTAGATACATAATTAGTAATTGTAAATCTACACTCTCCCCACTATACGCAGCTTTCATTTAGAGGTGCGTCAGGCCAAATTATACCAAACGATGAAGGTGGATAATAGATGTCCATGGTCGAAAGTTAATACCTTACAACTATGCGACAAAAAATATGTTGATACAGTGGCACACATCACCAGCAGCTAGGTCTTGGTAGAACGCCACCAATTCAGTGTAGACTATGTGGTGTAGGGACAAATTGACGTGCGGTGTTCAACACGTTGCTCAAAAATTGACAGATACAGAGAAGCGTACACATAGAGACTTTGCCTGTGTGTTGTGTGAATTGAGCCAAACATTCATTTGGAGACTTGTCTGACTAGGGTATATCAGGATATATACACCCCAGCATGGATAAGGAGCAAACGATGGATGAATAAATCAAGCAACTACTTGCTGATTCTGAAACCTTCACGGATGAAAACATTGAGCAAATACTTGCTAAGTATGTGGTCCTCACAGAAGTTGTTAAAAATATCTTCGATGAGCCTATTCAAGAAGCTATTAAGAGAAGATTATTGAAGCCTCTCCAGCCAAATAAATCTATAAAATACATCCTTAATCGGCCCATCCCAGAGGCTGTTAAGGAAAAGCTGTTGAAGCCTCTTCAGCCTTTTGCATTTAAGCCACATGTGAAGAAGGAAATCCCCCAACTGCAACTTGATCCGGACATATACTACGCTCTAGTTATCAAAAACGGAACAGTACTCTGTCCAGACGAAAGCTACATCAACGAAGAGGACACAATCATCTGGAAGGAGATGGAGGAAGGTGTTGATGATCATCAATTTGACATGTGGATGTAGCAAGAGAGCCGGATATTACAAACGAGTACAAGGTATATTGGATCTCATTTGAAAAAGAAGATCGAAAAGAATTTTTGCATCCAGACGAACACTACAAATTATTCAATGTTGTAGGCAAGTCAGCTAAAGAACTCTAGCATTGGTGACCGAGGAAGAAGGTGTCTTTGAACACCGCATTAATGGGTAAACTGTTGTTTGCAGGGATCAGGTCAGTGCCAGCGCTCTTCATGGTACTGATCAGAAAATTTGGGGGAAATTCATTATCAGCTTTGGCCGCTCCCCCAACAGCAGAGCACACCAGGGCCAATGATATGACCCGAGCAGGTCCTGCATTGATGTCCAAGCACTGGTGAATACTAGAATGTTTTGTCGCAAATACAGGTTGCTCATGTGAGGATATGTTCCACCTTGAGATTGCCCTCAATGTTAAGTTAATTGCTGTTGATGCTTTGGGTAACACCTTATGGGATAGCGGAAAATACAATACTTGTCATAATAACCATGCCTAGAAAGAGATTCCAACCAACCCGCCAAAAACCCAACATGTCCATAGCATGTCCAGCATGTCTTCATCCAGAGTGATTACTGAAGCATTTACAGAGGAAACTGGAGCAGACCATCAGGATGATATTCCAGAAGAACTGTACATAGAATACCACAAAGCCACATGGATGCCACAGCAAAAACAGGCAAACATCGCCATTTGGCTAAGCGAGCAGCCTATATAGCATGTGAAGATTCCTCCATGGGAAGGTTTGATGATGCGATGGACCTGGTGCGTGAGTAAGGGTTCCTGACGAGCATGATAGATCAAGCGAACGTAGAGGGTGTACACCTCACCAACATCTTTACTCTAACTGGTGTAGTACAACTCTCCGCTTGGGTGTTCGATCCAAACACTATTCTGTATACCGTTGGTCTTGTGGGAGACTATCTGCATAAAAATCAGGAATGGGTCACCACTCCACAGCTCAGAAACTTACTCGACTTTGGGGATATGAAAGAAATCACTGCCTGCGAGACCGTTTATACCGGTTCGTTGGAAAATGCTCTAGCCACAGTGACGATTCTAGCATTATTATCCGTGACTAAAATGAAGCTGCTTACCTCTGCAAATGTTCTAGGAAAAACAGATTGGCTGATGAACGTCGAGAAAGCTGACAATATCTACTACATCAAATATAACGATGGCAAAACAATGCCTCAATGGTTTCATATACGGGCATCTACAGCAACTCCCTTCCCATCAAAGTGAAAAACCTACTTGTTAAAGACTATCCTAAGTATGGACAATGGCGGCACAAGTAACCTGAATATGAGCGGCGTCCTGAGGCTGCAGCTTGGACAATTAAACCTGTTGGGCAACTTGAATTGCAAGTAAGTGATAACGCCCGCTTCCCTCCGATCTCATTGCGGCTACTGTTCTGCCAACACCATCTACCAAAAAGGGTCAATGTCAGACGACATTGTAGACGACGACCTCCAACATTTTGGTTTAAAGCTCTTTAGCAAGAGGCATGTTATATACCACTGCAAAACGAGTAAGATTATTTGCTGAAAATGGCCTTAGTATTTCAGCAGCACACCAAAGCAAACTGAAGATAGAAGTTTACAAAAGCCGAGGCCGCTGACCAATTTCGAAAAATTATTCGCCCTAAGAAAAACGGCCAACATGGAGCTGGCTTTCTTTCCTTCCTCACGTCGGTCCTTGGTGCAATTGCTCAGCAATTATTATCGCTGCACAAGTAAGGGATGCGAAAAAATAGGCCTTAACAACCTAATACAAGAATGGGACCAAAGCCTCCATCCTTTTTTCGCTACGTTTTTCCAGAACCAAAGTGCATAGTGTCCGCAAGTCCAGCAGACAGTGCCTGCAATTAGCAAGGAAGACAGTCAAGGCTAGTTTCATTAAGTTTTAGAAGTTCGAAAATACCACACCGCAGAAAAAAATCATACAGCTCGATGAGGCCACAAAAAAGGAATTCGTCAAGAGTGGGCGTAAAGAAGCTTGCCATTCTTTCATAAAAGAACTAGGGGCTGGAAGCTCAATTTAGAGATCAATCGCTACAACTCGTCACCAGCATATATGAACCCAACACCTAGAGAACCGAGCTGGATTTGCACTGAATATTAAGTGTTTGTTCCCATGGCTGGGAGAGATGAGAATTATAGTTTTATAAAAAATTATAAAATTACAAAAAATTTTCAAAACAATGGAAAACTTTAAACTGAAATTTAAAGTCAATTTATCGTGCTGAATTACATGCTAATCAAACAAAACCCAGACCTTGTCATGAACGGAGTACGCCCCCACATATGCCATGATCAATTAACGAGACACTGTACACCTGGCTTATCTGAATCGTAAGTCAACAAAAAAAAAAGAATATTTTCTACTAATTGGTATATATATACAGTTTTATGATGAAAACACATATTGTAGTTGCTGTTGTATGGTTTACGGTATTATACGCAACTAATATCGCTGCTGCAAAATGAATGAACAATTTTTTTTGTCTACGATTTCACTTTGTTTCTTAGCAACTGCAAAGTTATGTTTACTTCAATTTAACCTAATCGTTAATTATTGATAAACTACCAGTCATTTTAAAATCACAAACACTTCATTATAGTCACTTTATTTTTTTATAATATCGATCAAACATTCTCTCTATTTTTTGTGTGTTTATTTAAAACATATATGCATGTTGGACCATCTTGCAAATTACGAGCTATATCATAGCTAATTAAGCTACTCTATTGCTCTTTTGCTGTATTTTATTGTGTTGATATATTCGGCTCCAGGAGAATTCACCCCGCTGAATTCCACCGGAAAATTCCCTCTCGTTAATATTATTTGTTAATCCAATTGTGTTATATTGTTTTTATACACAAAGATCCAAAGATAACTATTCTTTAGGAAAAATGGATTATTGAAGTAAAACTCATCACACTTTTAGAATCAGATCATTTAAGTGATCTCTATGATATACAAAATATTTGAACCTATATAGCAACACTGATGCTTTGTGACAAAACAAAAGAAAGTAAAAACATAAATATTTAATGGAGTTACCAAATTTTAGTAACAAAATGTTGTTTACAATATTGATATTTTACTAAGTCTTATAAGAGGCCACATGCCTATGATATATATATATATATATATATATATATTGAAATTCTCAAAAATTTGAATTTATATTTTACAAAAATGCTTTTAAACTTTTATTTAATGCCATATATTTATATTTATATATTTTAGTACAATTGTTAAAAGAAAAACATTCCACAAAAAATTAGCTCACATAACCACAAGTATAAAAAGGAAGGGGTGATTAATATGACAAAATAATAACATTTAACTCTATCAAATAATTACCTCTATAAAATAACACCCTAGCTGATTCAGGATTAAATAGTTTGAGTTTAACTTATAATCACGCATATTTAATGCGTATCCAAGGTAACGTGACAGATAGACCACTAATATAAAGTGAAAAAAAGTATTCACTTGCATAATTAATTCTACAAAAACGCTACTAATAAAGTGTGTGGATAAAGTGTGAATAAATGAATAGAGTGTGTTATATCAATAAATTGATAATCAAGTAGTTGAAATAACCAAAAATATACTATCATAAATTTTATTGTTTGCTTATGATAAATTTATGATTTGGGCGAAGAAAAAACTTTATCAATGTAAAGAAATAAAAATCAATATTGTATTAAATATCAATGTTGTATAGCAAAAAAAAAAAAAAAACATTAAAAAAATGCAATACTCTTCCTATGATCACTGGGGAGAGAACACCTTTGGGAATTTTGATGTTTTTGCCCCAAGGGGATTTTTACATTATTACAATTAGCCACCAAAGCGCTACTCCACCTCAGAAAGTTAAACTTTAACCAATATAGTAATTGTAATTGATTTCTTTTTTAAATATCACACTATCAGCTGTGATGAATAGTTGTGGAGTGCAAAATTGATTGAGTTCAACTTTTTTTTTTGAATTGAAAAAAACCAAGATCTCGGGCCTGCGAACAATGAGGGGTATAGATTTACAATTACTAATGATATATCTACGTGAAACCATTCTCACCTACATTAATATTTACACAATTATATATATACGCGAGGAAAGTGCTACAAAGTCAATGAGGTGCCACTTCGAGACTAAAAACCCACTAGTCCATTGGAGATGCCACGAGGGCTAAAAAACCCCAATCTCTCCGGCCACAAACTCATAAAACATGGTACAAAGGCAGATGAGGAAAACATAAAAAGCACCTTGGATATGCCAGAACTCTGCTTGAACCTCGCGGCCTTGGTATGATTGCTTGGGAAAGATGAAAATTACTTTTTTCCAAAAAAATATAAAATTTAAAAAAATTCTCAATACAATAACAATTTTATTCTGTGAAGTAACATTAGAGGAACTAACATTGCCTTTTATCCTGAGAAATTACATTATTCTATGAACTAACATTACCGTTTATCCTGGGAACTAAAATTTAAGTTTATTCTGGGAACTAAAATTACATTATTCTGGAACTAACATTATATTATTCTATGAACTAATATTACCGTTTATTCTGGGAATTAACATTACAGTTTATTCTGAGAGCTAACGTAACAGTTTATTCTGGGAACTAACATTACAATTTAGTCTGGGAATTAGCATTATCGTTTATTCTGTGAATAAGGTTTGAGGTCAATCAAACTCAAATTTATATTTAAGATTATCCTATTTATAAAATTACATGCTAATCAAACTTGAAAAAAAACAAAAACACAATTCTTTACATAGCAAATTATTGTCAAGTTTGTTTCATTTGTTTTATTAAATAATGAAGACACATTTGTTACTTTTATTATCATGATAAATATTATTATATGATGTCACATTAGCCAGACATATTAAAATGTTGCTTTAAATGAAAAACAACTGGGGTCTTGGAACTGCGGATAGTGGGGAGAATGTATATTTACAACTACCAATTATAAATCTCTAATAAACATTTTGCGAAGATTATTAATTGCCAAAAGTATATCTCAATAATAAAAAATTGTGTTTCAAGGGAATGTAAGTTATTATCTTGCCGTTTATTAACACAGACGAGAGAAGGCGCCACAAGAGCCTTTAGAATCTTACTTTGGGGGTAAACCACACCGGTCCCTGGGAGGCACCACAAATGCCATAACTCCTCTCACTCAAAAGTATAAAAGCCATCATCCCCCAAGCCATATTTAAATTATTATCTAAAAACTTAATAAAAAAAAGTTACCATTAAATTTCACTATATATACACATATAGCTCATCAGTTGTAACAGGTGAGCCATATGGGTCAAAAAAAACTTTCTATGGTCCTCTTACTTCATATAAAATTTCAAAAAATATAACATGCGGTTTTAGAGAAAATTTTCAAAACTTTTTCAGTCCAAAAATGATCATACTTGAGCTTAGTACAAAAGAGCAAAAGTTTTTGACAGATGGTATAGACCAAAAGAACCTGTCTGTGAATGGTCTTAATTGATCAAAATAACCTCTATAGTCTTAAAAACTTGATGAAAAATTTAAACAACAGTTTTTGAGGAAACTTGAAAAATGTTTGATGCTCAGAATGGCCCTCAATATATCATGGAGGAACCACACAACAAACCAGCAACTCTACGGTGACCTACGACCAGTATCACTGAAGGTGCAGCAGAGAAGGATGAGAGTAGCGGGTCACTGCATGAGACACAGCAAAGAGGAAGCCAGCAAGCTAGTCCTTTGGATACCGACAGATGGACACTCAAGCCGTGGTAGAAGAAAACTGACCTACATTGACAACCTGCTGCAGGACACGGGGTTGGAGAGTGTTGAGGACCTGCAAACAGTAGTCATGCAAGATCAAGAGAACTGGAGAAGTCGTGTGGATTCGGTGGTGAAGCGTCCTGAAAGACGACGGAGTTGAGTTGAAAAATGTTGATTTGACAATTGACAAGTTGAAAATTTGTAAAGTTAAGATCAATTGAACAAAGGGCTCACCGTATAATTGCTGATAGGTTGCAACAACAATTGAATTGAATATTTTATTCTTTTAATAACAACTTTACATAGTTCCCATAAATAATGTACATTCTTCAAAAATACTATATAAGATAAATATATTATATTAGTCATATACAAACATGATATTTTGAAAGAGTACCTGGTCATCAAGAAGCAAAACTTGAAGATTGTTACAATGAATAATGACTGGGTCACCATTAGTTTTGAAAAAAATAATTCTAATAACTTTATTTTGTATGTTAATAACTTTTTTATTTTTATACACTTCTGCCCTCAAAGTTGATATCCATATAAAAAGCTAGAATGAAAAACAGCAGAATAAATAGATTTTATTGCAAAAGATCCATCTGAGTGTTTAATCTTGGCTAAAAACAGCTCTAGAAAGTTTCATTTTAACCATGCTAATCTGGAACTGCTAACTAATACTATCATCTAGAATTAGTCCAAGGTAGTTAACAGTTTTACTGAGATACAGTTTTTGACCAGATAAACGAAAATTTAAATTAGTTGTTATTTATTTATGTTTTCATTTACCTCTATTTTTTTTTTTTGGAGTGAGATTTATTCTGTTAGCTCTGAGATATTCATTTAATTCTCTTAGAAAGCTACCAAATAATGACAGATTGGTTTTCTTCAGCAAACAGTAGAGAATCACAGTAATGAAGACATTTGTAAAGGTCATTTAGGTAGATCAGTAATAACAAATGCCCTAAAACTGAGCCTTGGGGTACTCCATATTTTAAAGTTTTTCTTGATTATTTTGAGTTTCCTATCTTAGTTTATTATTCAAATAAGACTTTTAAATAAATAAAAATTTATGACCCAGACCTCTTACTTCGTACCTAGGAAGTTTATTAAGAAGAATTTTATGATTGACAGTATCAAAAGCTTTTTGGAGATCAATAAATACACTGCAAGCAAAATCACCTTTATCAATAGCTTCTTGAATTTTTTTATCATGTCAATGAGAGTATGGTTTGCAGAGTGACTCTTTCTAAAGCCAAACTGGAGATCATAGATGAAAATATTACTTTCTATAAAACATAAAGTCTATTCCTTACAATGCTTTCAATGATCTTACTGATATTTGGTAACAAAGAGATTGACCTATAATTGGATAACAATGTTTTATCTCCATTTTTAAAAATGGAATAACCTCACCTACCTTCAAACTTGAAGGAAATAACCCATTAGAGAAAGACATAATAATATCAGCTAGAGGTCCGGAAAGTATTAATTTACATTTTTTTGATATAGGGATGCTATTAGGACCATAGTTTTTTTGATTTTTATATATTCTTTAACCTCTTAAACAGTCACAGGATTTAAATTAAAAGCATTGTTAGCAAAGATGCTATCAAGATAGTCCATATAGCTAGCGTTAGTTTCAACAATGTTCTTATTAAAATTTTTGGCTATAGAAGCAAAATAACTATTAAATTCTTCAGCTATTTTATTTTCATTAGTAATTAATTCTTTCTTTCGCGTAACTGAATATGGTCCACAGTTTTTAGCTTTTGGATTAAAGTTAATTATGTTTTTCATTCTCTTCCAAATTCTAAAAGCATTTTTTTTATTTACATAGAAATAGTTCTTATAGAACAAGTCTTTGCTTTTAAGGATGAGATGAATTTACAGAATTTATGATACAAAATGTTTTTAATGTTAATGGACTTGAGGAGTCCATTAATTATCCAAGTTTCTTTTTAATAGACTTATGATTCGCACTATTTTTTTTTTAACGAAGCATGGATGTTAATCACCTCATTTACTTTCTCAGTAAATTTTTCGAATGAAACGCCATTGTCTTCAAATACTTTCCAATTTATAGGGGACAGCTCAGCAATAAGCTTGTCCTCATCAAAATTTGTATAACCTCTTATGTATAGATATTTGTTTTTAGTTGTATCATTGAAATTAGTTTCATTGATAATACAAAACTAGGCAAAGTGATCTGATATCATGTGAGATATGTGATCATGTGATCTGATATTGCAAGATTACCTGTCGCAATTTCCCCATCTGAGATTGAATTAGTAAAAATATTGTCAATAATAGTTTTAGATCATATTGTTATACTAGTAGGAGCAATTATAAGTGGTTGAAAAAGATTAGCAAACATTTTATCAACAAAATCTGAAACTTGGTTGTCAGTTTCATAAAAAGATTTATATTGAAATCACCCATCAATATAACAAGTTCTTATTTCTCTCTTTTCTTAATTTTTCTAATAAATCTTACAGCTGAGTATTGTTAAATTCATCTACATCCATACATGGATTTCTATAAATACCTCCTAGGACCATATTTTTACCTGTATTTGTAGGTTACTTTTTCAGATATATACAATAATACTCCCCCTTTAGCAGATTCAGTTGATTGACTATGACAAAGCCAGATAGGCTTATGTTAGTCAAAATATCTTTACTATCTCTGATTTTACTCTCTGTGATACGTATAACATCAAACTTTTTAGTACTAAAGTTTAGAAATCGTTGTGGTTTTTATTAAACTTTCAATACCAAAATATACCAAAATATTGAGCTTTATCATGCTGATTTTTGTAAATGTTAATTTTATCGAAAAAAAATCATTTACTTTATTAAGGTGATCAATGCCCTGGTTGTTCTCATCCTCATCATTTTGAGTTGGAAGAGAATTAAGATCATCATTATTAACTGAAGTAAATTATTTTATTTATTAATTACTTCATTTGTAAATTAAAAGATAATTTCCTGAGAATCCATCAAAATGTGATACGTTTTATTATCTAAACTGTTACACTTTAGGTGAATTCATTTAACACAGATATCGCAACATATAACTTTCTGATTATTTCTGACACCCTTTCCAAATATTTCACATGGAAAGCTCACCATGGCACCCTGAACACATCAAAACATATCCTCACACACAGTAAACCAGCAGTAAGATCAAACCAAAATAAATCTCTTAAAGTAAAAAAAATAAGGTAAGAATACGAAAAATAAGAGTTAGCAGATTCATATAATGTTCAAAAATTAGTAAAAGAATTTTTGCATAGAATTAAAATTCTCAAAAATATTTAGGAAATTGAAAGAATCCCCTATTTTATTCCTACAATTCAAGTTTACTCCTCTATAAGAGAATTTTAAAGGTTCTTTTTGAATTCATCTAGACTTGAGAAGTAAATAAAATTTCTATCCATCATCCTAGCAATTAAGTTGCAATTAATATCAGTAAATACAAAATTTGTAACCTTACTTCATGCTTCTTTGTTTATCTCTTCAGCATATTTTTGGCACATTACCAGGGTATTTAATTGCTTTTTTGTAAGACCTAAAACATTTTAAGATCTTTACCTATGCTTTCTTTTCTTGCTCTGTAAACGATATTTCTATGACTCCATGTTATAAACTTGACAATCATAGTTTGTGACTTTACCCCATTTTCATCTTTAGGCTTTCCAATTCTATGTGCCCTGTCAACAGCAACATCAGAAATATTAACTTTCGGGGTTTTAAAGAATTCTTTACATTTATGAAGAGATTTTCCAGAGCTTTCATTTTTTTTCAGTTTTAATACCATTGATTCGTAGGCAAAATCTATGCAAGTATTGCTCATTATTGTCACATTTTCCTTTCAAAAGTACTATGCCATTTTGCAATACTGATTTCATACTACCTTACTTTAGAATGGTTTCTTTCTGCACTGCAATGGTAACAGCCTGCTCATCCAACACAATATTTTGCTCGTGAATAAGTTTACTTAGCTCTGTGATCAATTTAATCGTAGCAAAATTAGCAAATTCTTTATCAAGGATCTTCCAATTTAATTAAAGCTACTTCTGGGTCAATTTGATTACCTTTAGTCATTTACAGATCAGGCATTATATACGCCATATTGGAGAAAAAGAAAAAACAAATATTTCTAACTGGGTTAAAAAGCAATCGTGTTTATTTGTGAGGAAATGTATAAACAAGGAAAGTTGTAAAAATTTCAATAATTACTTCAACTTATCTTCTCATATGATAGAAACGAGAAAGAACAAGTGAATGGTGATACCGCCTAAATATAAACTGAGTTGTTCAAAAAAACAGTTTCTCTTTTCTGGGGCAAAAGTGTATAACGATCTACCTTTGCATAGGAAAGAAGAAAACTTCACCTCTTTCACGAAATCACTAAACCAATTTATTCTAAGTTCAATTTATTTATTTTAAGTTATTTATTTTGTAAGCATTTTTTGTTTTTGTTCTTCTATTTTACTCTAATTTTTACTAATATAACAGGATAAAGCTTGATAGCAGCAGAACATTTTTTGTTAAAGCTTATTATCCTGTATAAATATGTTTTATAATAATAAATAATATATAAAAATGTAATATAATATCTAAAATAATAATAAATCTGTCACTTTTCTGACATTATGGTCCAAAGACCAGGAAAAAAAAGAAAAAATTAATGAGTGGCTATTGAAACAAGGGTGAATTTAGAGGACCCTTTTGGTGACTTCACCAGGAGTCCAAAAAGTACGAAGGTTACAACGGAAAAATTCAAAACAAACAAAAATCTGTTTAGTGGCTTTGGTCCAATAAAATTTTCTAAAAGCAGCAACATGTAAACATAAATACAAAAAAATGACATTTTTAAACATCTTTAAAAATCTTCGCAAAACCAGAAGTGTTTTTGAGGAAAATCAAGAACAATGGCAAAATTTTAATAATCTTAAGTGCCAAAAACAGAATTACATAACATTCACTTTTGTATTAATCAATTTCTACTATTAGGCAAAACGTTTTCTAAAAGAACAAGTAACGAGACTTAGCTCTCAAGACATGGCATATTATTGCTTCTGGTCATTGACAAATCATATTTATGATATCTATGTCACCTGATATATTAGTTTAATTTGTTTTTCGTTGCACTACCTTTATAGAGTAAGAAGAATAAACATTATATACAGATTTAGCAGTTAAACTTAAACTTGTACGACTATGCTAGGTTGAGCAGAGCATTGGAAAGACAAAATTTGTGATTTCATAAGAACATGCTGGCCGAGTAGATCAAATAAAACTTACGTTCCAAACATATACTTGATTGGTTCAACTTTCTGTTCATCATAAGAATGTAAGAGAGGAGTGAAGATTCTCCAGGCTTCTGCTAATTCATCACTGCAGAAACATAAGTAACTCTGTTATTCACTAAATAATTATATTTCAAATTTCTGGCAAGCAGATAGGCACACCTGCATATATGCATACCATCTAGTACGTTATGAAAAAAAGGACACAAACAGTTTAATTTCACTGGAACTTTATTTCCACCATAAAATGTAACATTTATATTTATAAATCTACATAACTTAAAGCCGCTCCACAGATTCACTTGTAGATAGGCTCATTTTATAATTTTTCTTTCAGTAGATAAGCTCAGAAATTATCTACTGTGGAATATTTTATTATACAGGTTGTAAAACAAGTATCTACATTAATATTAATAAACAAATTTAAAAAAAAAAAATTTAAAAAAAAATTAAATAAATAAAATGATAGAAATGGTTCACAGGTTCCGAACCTCAATAAACAAAAAACAATTATTTCATAACGGGAAGTAAAAATAGGATCAATAAAACAAGAATACTTAAAGACATAAAACTAGTTAATGATTTGGCAATAAAAAGTCTACGATTCCACAGTAACTTTATATACTTAAGAAAATTTTATCAAAAATTGACATAACCTCACTCAAATCAACCCAGAAAAATTTCAAATTTTTTAGACACCAAAGATAACACAGGTCATATAAAAAAAATTATTTATACAAATATATACAAATTTATTTTTACTGAATTACCAACTATTACTATATTATTATTTCTAAATGAATTGATTGTTTTTACAACTAAAATTTATTCGCTTTCATGAACTCTTCCTCTTTTAAACTAATTGGAAAGAATTTACGAAATAATTTAGTAAAAATAAAAAAATCGCTCATCATCAAACTTGAGCAACCCTTTTTTACATGGTTATCAAAAATATTTTCGTCATTCTTAAACAATAGATCAGCAATTCCATAGTTGCAACAACATGTGCCAAACATTACAATTAATTTTCAGTTAGCACGAAAACTGATAGTTTTCAACACTGTAAACATCAATTACAATTCGTATATCATATATTTTGTTTTATTAAAAAATAATTGTACTTGGGTGTAGCTTAAAATTTATTAATTCTTTAAAACAGGTTGGTCACTTAGTAGAGGGTAGTGAATTCAATCAGCTACAAAGAGCGTGCCTTTATTCAATATGAATAATAATGGTGTTGAAAAAAACTTTGAACACTAATTTAAGCATTAGCTAATCTTTAGTCTGTTTCTTTCAAATAGGAAAACAGTTGAATACCCAAAAACATAATTTACCTTCTGACAAAATTTAACTGAGTTCCATAAAATACATCAAGTATCAAACGATCATATGCATCAGGCATGTGTGCATTCTAAAATTGATAAAAACTGAATTTTTATTTGACCAAACTTTTAATGGCATGGCTTATAACTGGGTGACTTTTTAAGAGTAATATTCAAGGATTAGATGCAAGGCAGGAACTTCAGGACAAAATTATAAAAAATTGAAAGACCTTTATTGGCAGCAATGCATGATAAAACGTTTTATTGTAAATCAGTGTTAACTTTATTTGCAAAACATACCAGTAGCAGAATGTGGTTCGGATTAAAATAATTTTCTATCATGATAAACGTTCTTCCATAGACATTTCCAAATAAATTGTTTGCACAACTAACCATAATATGACCCTGGATTTTTGAGAGATTTAGGCACAACTACCATTTCTGAGAAATGGTCAGAGACATGACTTTTTAATACAACAAGAAAGTACTCAGAATTTTTGATTTGTTTTGAAGTTCGGAATAAAAGTTCAAAATGACTAAAGTACTAAAATTATTAGTTTATTTCATTACTTAACCATTAACTGCACCTGACGTATATATATATACGTATATGCACCTTAGACTGGTATATGCACCTTAGACCTTAGACTAAGTCTAAGGTCTAAGGTGCATATACCAGCCTGTAACTCAAAAAATTGTTTGTTTTGTGTCATGAAGTTTCCGTAAAATTAAACTAAAATAAATTCTTTTTCATTTGCACCCATAGTGACTAGTCAAACATAAATATATGTATAATATATTGTAACTCTTTGAATTTGATCCTGACTCTTTTTGAATGTTAGGTTATCTGAAAGGTATCACTTAAGTGGTTAAAAGAATCAGAACATAGTATATTTAACAGAATCGAAAAATAGTATTTTTAACAGGATCGGGACATAGTATCAAAAAAAAAGAAAAAATTCAAATTTGTTAGGGTCTTGTACCTAATAATAGAAAAAAATGTCTGTTTTTGGGAAAGCAAAAAAATTTCAATCATTTCAAAACTTACTTTGTAACGCAGTGAGTATGTCAGATCGAGTTCAGTTTCAATAGGATTAATAAACATGCCAGGTTTTTTTGTCATCATTTTACAATAAACCGCCTAAAAAGAAAAACAGAAATAACACAACACCCAGAAATAACACAACAGCTAATCTTAGCGAAGCAGAATGTCCTAATTTGACTTTAAAATAGTGGATAGACGTGGCCCTAAAAAGAATAATAATACCAAAGTTTTAATTTTTCATGGTAGTTTTAATAAATTAGATAAAGCTTGATGCAAATATCTTAAGATTTAGTGTTTACCAACATTGTGAGAAGACATTTTTTAACGTAAGGATTTCTAATACAATCAAGAACAAAGTCATTCCTAATAAATTTATAAAAAATAAAAAACACCATAATAAAATTTATCTGAAATATTTGCGAATAAGAAGACTTACAAACTAGTGCCGTAAAAAAAAAAACAAAACAAAAACAAGTTAGCCATATTTCATTGATAATTCAATAAAAAGTCCTCCGTCTGATATAAGCTCAGAATACCAGAAATCATATAAAAAAGAAATTTTAGCTAAAAAAGTTTTAAATTTATGGCATTTTTGTAAAGCATTCAATTCAATTATAATGGCCAAATTTGAATAAAAAATAGAATGTGTAGCATTGGCTATATTTGGACAGTATACCATTCCCTCCATAAAAAAATTTTGCAAACTGGTAACCCAAATTGGCAACTATGTCAAATAAGGGACTAAAATAAGAAAATTGGTAAATAATCAGCTTGAAAATTTCCAAAAAAAAAAAAAAAAATAAAAAAAAAAAAAAAAGAAATAAGCAACTTTTATAAAAATTTCTAAACAGAATTAACCTATTTGCATTCGATCTTCTGACCATATTGTATAACACAGTAAAAATTGCTAGTCACAAGCACTGCGAGCATGAAGAAAAAAAAAATTCCAACTTCTAAAAGTGAAAAAATTAGCCAAAATCAGCTTACAAACACAAAAACTAACCTCATTTGGCTGTACACGTATCACTAATTCATTTCGTACTGCATGACCATCAAAAATATCTCCTGGGACATCTTTAAACTGTATCCTTATTTCTCCTTTACGTTCATTCAAAGCTTTGAAAATAAAATTAAATATAGAGGATGAGAGAATTAAAATAAGAGCTATTGGCTAATGGAAACCTGAATAAGTAAAAAATTATAAAACGCAAATAGAAAAAAAAATGCACTCTGAAAAAGAAATTTAGAAAATATTTGCCAAAAAGAGGCCTTCTATTATTCTCTAAAATTAAAGTTAGAAAAATCAAATCAAATCAAATAAAATCAAAGTTAGAAAATAAATTGTAAGTTTGAAAATCTCAAAAAAGAAAAGAAAAAAAAAATGAAAATAAAAAGTTTCTGAAAAAATTAAACTTATTTTTAAACCCAATCCTGAATGACAAATTATCAGGTAATTGTGAAAATTAACAATGATAACAGTCCTACTTTACGGATTAGTTAAACTAACAAAAAAAAAACAACAAAAAAACTGATGATCAAATTTAAGAAAAAATTAAGAACTTCATTTTCTAGATTTGATGCTGTTTTAGGACTAATCCAAACCTATTTTTCAAATAAGCCTACATGTAAAATTGTCAGAAATAATGTTTTTTTTTACCATCATAATGAATTTTTGCAGTATAGAAAAGTTTAAAAAATTTAACGGCCAAAATTAGACAGAAAACATGGCAAACTTAGCAGAAATTAAATTAATTTCCTTACAAGACAAAAAAAAAAATTTAAGGAAAGTCAGAAAAACAATGTCTGAGAAAATTTGATACCACCTATGATGCTCGTAATGAACAGCTAAAGAAGCACATATAATTTACAATTTTTGAAAAATTGTAAACGGGTAAAGATTGAGCTTTTTAATTTTCATTTTCATTTTAAATTTTCCAACTTTCAATGTGATAATTCTTAAAAAGTTTCAAAGAAGCAACTTGAACTGCTACAAGTTTATTATTATTCTTCAGAAGGTTTCTGAAAATCTCATAACTGAAGTAAAACACTTGATTGAGGAAATATTAGGGCAGCAGAAAATCATAAAAACAAATCAGATGAAATGAGTAGAATACTCTTGCACCTCTGTTCAAAACATTTAGTTTTGAAATATTAGAATAATACATTTAATCATCTATTGATTATTTTCTATAGAAAAAGTAGAGCATATAGGTAATACTGAAAATAAAAATTACCTTTGCCACATTTCAAAATAAATGGAACACCTGAAAAAAAAAAAAAAAAATCTAAAAACAATGCACAGCCTTTAAAAATAAATATATTTTAAATATTTTTCCATATAATTAGGACGTACTGCATATAAATGTTAAACATGACTCACGACAATTACATGACAATTATAATTATTTGAAAAATGACATAAGCATGAAATATATATTGAGTTTATAGTTATTATGCGTTTCAAAAAGCGATTAAAGAAAGCAAAAAGAAGTCTACTCTGATTAATTGCTTGTCCATTGCATTTTGAAAAAAGAATGAGGCACACATTTGAAAAAATAAATGTAGCACAAAGTCTTTATTAGTTATCTACAAATCAAAATTAGATGATATCAAAAACATCGACGCATAAAATATCTTTTTAAAATCAACTAAATTAATAAAGTTCTAAATTATTTAAAATTATCTGAAAAATTAATTTCTGTAGTTTAGCAGAATTAAAACTTCAATATTAGTTGAGACAAAAATTTTTGTTTACCTTTTTTACCTAGACCAGAAACTAGGCTGAAGAAAATATGATGAAATATGGTTAAACAAAAAAAAAAAAATCACTAAAAAACAATACAAACGTACGTACAAAAATGGCTTTTTACCTTGTTTACTCCAAAATCGAGATGACAAGAAACTTTTTCAGAAATCTATTACATTCACATAATTTGCCAAGTTAATCTTAAAGCTCATGAAAAAAATTATAAAAAAAGAAAAGCATTAAACTTATAAAAAACGTGAAAATTTTGCCTCGTTTATCCAGGTTTTAGCAAAAATTTTCAGGAAAATCTGCGACAGACTTTTTTTTTTTCAACTTTTAAATCTAATTTAATACAAAAAATCAAATAAACAGATTTAGAGAAAAATCGAAACATAAAAATGTTTAGTATAACTTGCCTTTCCTACCCCAAAAACAGATTAACGAGGATTTTCTTGAAAATCTGAATTTGTTTTGTTTTCTTCCTCAATAACCTTTAATTTCATTAAAAAAAAAAACATAATCAGGTGGCCATAGAGAGTAAGAAAAGCCTAAGGACCTGGGTCCAGGGAACAAATTTTTTTAACAAGTGGCCATAAAAATAAAAAACACCCTAGATTGTTCTTTAAATAAATGCAAAATTTAAGCTCAAAAATTTCATTTTATATATTTCCTAACCTTAGGTAAAATTTCAACATAATCGGAACGTAACTTTTTGAGAAAACCCAAAAAAACACTATTTATGGCTGGGATTTTAGGTTATAAATCAAACCCAGACTCCTAAACAAGAGTTTTGACAGGTAAATATATATAGTCAAAAAATTTTCCCTATAGTCCATTTACTTATGCAAAATTTTAAAAAAGTTGATTTTATGCCTAAAATGTCCATATTTGGCAATATTCTGGCCTATTACCAAAAATTAAAACTTTTACTCACTTTCATATTTCATAATTTCAAATTTCAAAAAATTTTAAAAACGGTTTTAGAGGAAAATGGGCAAAAGGACAGATGAAAACGGGTGAGTTAATAGGTCTCAGTCGGCTTCACCGGAAGACATCTGTACACATGAACACTTTAGCATATTTTTTATCTCAGCCACCTACCATCCCATCTTTCATTGCAAATATTAACAGCTGCACATGCAAATGTTGGTGTCCTCGAACCAGTAGGAACAGATTTATCATCAAGATAACCGTATTTGCCATCCCATTGTTGCTTGTCTGGGTTGCCGATATACTGACCAAACACAACATCTTTGAGCTCCAATGGTTTAATGCATTTTAGAACCTTAACCTAAAATTTGAAAGAATGATTTTTGTTTTTGAACTGAATTAAGTAATAAAGATAAAAATAAACAAAACATCGATTTTCATTACCAAATAAAGCAAAAACTTGGTACAAAGTTGTTCGCTTTTTTAGCAATACTAAGTTCGTTTGGTTTAAAATATATATTAAATAACTAGCAAGTTAATATCATATGCTTTTGTGACCACAAGATCCCAACTTTGCACCAAAAATCATAAAAAATCTGGCATAAAATTGAAAGTATTTAAACTTCAATATTTGGTGAAATTCAACTGTAGATTTTCAAAAACAAAAATATTTTTACATTCAGTTATTTTTACACTTATATTTTATATTTTAATATTCTTTTAAAATAAATATTCAAAATAGCATTCTCTAAAGTGTTGCTAGGCTCCCTTAACTTTCTAATAACAACTTAAGATATTTTGATAAAAATCTCAAAACTTTTGATCATATTTTGAACATATTCAAAAAATGTTTTTACGACCAACTCATTGCAAAACTAAAAAAAAAAAGAAAGAGAAAAATTGTTTGTGAAATGTTTATGAAATAAAATTATTGCATTTAGGTAACATATTAAAAAAAAAAAAAATGGTAGTTAAGAATGCAATAGGGCTATGCATACATAACTGATTCGCTTAACCAAGTTCCTACAAGAAATTTCTAAGTATATTTTACTTGGTAAAGTAAAAATAAAACAAACCTTTTCATTTCTTATATCATCGGCATGTTTAGATGCAGGCTTTTCCATAGCGACAAGGCACAAAATTTGTGTTATGTGGTTTTGCATAATATCTCTAAACCAAAAATACAGCAGATACATACAGTTTTAGGCAGTATTTTTCTCAATACTCTTTAAAAATTAAAAACAACAACAACGTAATGCACAATAAAAACATGTTACAAAAAAATATAACGGTGAAATGAAATAAAAATTAATATAATTCAAGAGCTGGATTTTATTTTGATTTTTTTGAAATATGCTGCAAATATTCAGGCTTGATAACAAAAAAAGAAAGCTTACGCGCCTTTTTTAATACTTTAAACGCTTATTTTAAAAGTAGTAATAAATATAGATCTTGAGAAAAATGTAATACTGTCATTTTCATGATTTTATAACTACGTAAAAAATTTCAGGAAAACATAAACAAATACTGGGAAAAGAATTTTTAAAAAAATGGACATAGTAAAGTTTTATAAAGTCTAATCAACTTCTCCAGGAAATAAAACAAGATATAAAGTGAGTGGAGCTTAAAAACATACAGAAGTGATCATGCAGAACAGCAGCAAGATGTGAAACAAGACTTACCTGACAACACCAAACTCATCGTAGTATCCACCCCTACCATACGTACCAATATTCTCTTTAAATATAATGTGAACACATTGTATATTATCACGGTTCCATACAGGTCCAAAAATACGATTTGCAAATCTAAACATAGATTATTGCATAAGTATTTCAGATTTTCACAAACAAATGTAAACTGGTTAATTTTAATTATTAATTTATGCTTCTTTTTATTTTATTTCATTTTCAGAAAATTTTTATTAAAATTAAAAAAAAAAAAAAAAACTAATTTTTACTTATTACTAAAGCCAATACAGCGATAAAGTTAATAACTTCAAGGAAGTTTGAGTTAATTTATAGCTTGCATTAGACTAGTGCACAAAAAAAAAAAAAAAAAAAAAAAAAAAAAAAAAAAAAAAAAAAAAAAAAAAAAAAGCATTTAGATTTCTGCCCATCCTACTTTCAGATATCTTTATAAACATGCCACAATAATATTAATATATTCAGAAAAATCAAATACGGAATACCTCAATACCATCATGTTCTGAACCATTTCTTTCCCCAAATAATGATCAATGCGATAAATTTGCTCTTCTTTAAAACATTTCGATAAATGTTCAGAAAGGATAGCTGAAGATTCGGAATCTTTACCAAATGGTTTCTCTATCACAACTCTATTCCAACCACTAAATGGAATAAAACAATACTTCATTGTAAGGAGGTTAAGAGAACGCAAAGTCCTGCTAGAAGCTCTGAGAGTTAAAGGAAGAAGAGCATGTAGAAAGATTTGAATGGACTGAGGATAGTTTGTCAGAGATTATTGGGCTGGAGAAAACAGCTATGCAGACGGCATAGGTAAAAGAGGCTATTAGGAGAAAAATACCCTAGAAGGAGAAATTATAGAGAACTGAAGTTGGTCAAACAAGTAATGAAAGCTATGAAAAGTGTGATCATTAAGTTACTTAGAGAGAGAATCGATATTGATAAAATTCATTTTTGTTTTTAATTACAGACAGCTTCAGGTAAATTATTTAGGAAAGAAATAGAATCTTTTTTTCACCTTTGTAGATATTGAAAGAGCCTTTGACAGGGTGTCATATAAGGTAATTAGTTTAGATGTAAGAAAATTTGGTGTAAGTAAGTCGTTAAGATAGTTTATTTACACTAATACTGAATGAACTTCTCAGTGAGGAATTTAATTTTAATTTTAGTGTATATCAGGGTTTGTACTCAGTCCTTTGTAGTTTATCATGGCTTGAGAGGCGCTACCAATGGAGTTAAAATCAGAGTGGCCATGGGAGTTATTGTATGCATATGATATAGTTTTCATAGGAGAGTCTATATATCAATTTACCACTGCTTTCCAATTTCTTAAAACAAGTAGAAAAGCTGCTTTTGTCTTTGTTTTCAATGAATACTAAAAGCTTAAATGAAACTTGATTGTCTAAAGGATTGTTTAAATAAACCAATTTTTTAAAAAAGATTTTTCACATTTTTGAAGAATAGACAAGATTGTGACAGAATTATTTCGTTAAATCTTCTTCTTCTTTTTATACACTTTTACATCCATTTTCCATGCTAGCATGGGTTAGACAGTTATTAGAAAGTTGTACCATCATATGAGTTTGGCATGATTTTAACAAACCGGATGTCCTCCCTGTCAGCCACCCTGTTTTACAGATCAAGGAACTAGGTGTTTTTATTGTGACACCATCACTGGGAATGTTGCCAAACAAAGCTGAAGACCCCAACCTGGCAATGAGACATTTCAACTCTGAGATTTCAAAACCATGGAATAATATAAAAATAAAATAAATATATATATATATATATAAAAAAAATGAAAATCACAACATGTTAAGGAAACAAATTAGTTTTGTATCTTTAATATTTCAGGGGAAAAAAAAGAGAGGTCAGCACAAGAAGAGGAGCATACAAAAATCGGCATTAAATTCAAACCTGGCGAACACTGTTTGTGCCCGTATTGATCACTTAATACAAAAAAATAAAAATGATTAACTCAATTATGAAAATCGCCAAAGAAATGCTATTGCTAGGGAATTTAAACATTCGGCACAGCAAACCTACAAATTAATCCAACAAAACAAAATTACAATGAATATCTAACAACCTCTTCACTTTATATCAAGAAAATCTTCCCAGCAACCTTATAAATCATAGAAAGGGAGAAGCCCAAAAGACCTATACACAGTATGTGAATGTTTTTACAAATTTTTACCAAAGCAAAACAAAATAAACTCTACATAAACATACCTTTAAGGCATTACAATAAAACTTGTGCAACAAAACCAATATGCATGGTGAAAAAAAAAATGGATGAAAATCACCATAAATGTCACCTTTTACTTTCACAGTGGTCTTTGATCATTTGTGTAACTGGTATAAACTGTGATGGAGGAAGTGCAAGATAAAATATGCGATCAGCTTTGCTGTCATTTTCCAGAGCCAGTATCTCTTTGTTTAACCTGATGAAATCTTCAGCAATGTCATAGGAACCAGCAAAATATTTATTCACAGCAAAAAAACCATCCAGCTTTTCTTGCTCTTCTTTTCTAAGCTGAAGAAAGTAAATTATTACAACAATTTTTCTTATAGTTTTAACAAACAAACAAACAAATAAAGACTAATAATTTATAACCAAAAAGGTATCAAATGCAAAGAGAACAAGAAATGTGAGATTTGAGATGAAAAATAATTTTAAAAATGATACACATTTATTTTAAAAATATTTGTGTTTGTCAACTCAAGCATTAATAATAAACCCTTTAACAGTCCACAATTTTTTGAGCTGTGGGTGCTTAATGTTCAAAAAATTTTGTGGTGGTGGGTCATAAAT
>JAUZNK010088114.1:0-12691 GCA_035046665.1 Euphysa ruthae | reverse complement strand
ACACGGGGAAAATATAGGGTAAGGTAAAAGTCACATCAGAGGCATTGAATATAAAACGTTACATATTACCAAAATTGTGTGGCACACATTTTATAGGCCATCAGCATACCGGCTACATGCGACTCCTTGATAATTGTCCACACATCCCTTATCACCGGCTTTTAAAATGTAACTGGTGATAAAAAAACTACAGCCGAAACAAGGGCGAAAGTCCAAGATATCTTGTGCGCCATGAGGTAGTTTTGTTTAGTCGGAAACTATTGAAACAAAAGGTTTACTAACTGAGCATTTCACCAATCACAATAATGAAAGTGCGATAAACAGTATACGGTGGTACAATTCAAATAATTGGACCGATAAAAACTAGATGTACAGTACTACAGATAAACAAGTTTTATAAGCACTTTGAAGTACTGCTCAATAGCTGTGACTTTAGCTATGTGAAGGTGAATTTTGCAGTAAATATTGATGTGCGAGTCATGTAGAAACAAATATTTAATTACAAAAACGAAAAACATCCTAATATATCTGATGGTGGAATTGACAGGGTGATGATTTTAAATATTGCCATGATGAGAGGTTTCCTAAGTTTTGTTTTGAATTTCTTTAATAATTTGTACGATTAATTATTTGGTTTACATAAAATCTCAATTGGCTGTCAAAACACTTAAAAACTCCCTCTCTTTTTTTTAGCTTCCTAAAATGAAAATATTTTTAAATGATAGCAATATATTCATTTTCCTGGTTTTCCATGCTGTTTTTTCAAACCCATTCTTAATTGGACCCCTGTTTATCTAGACGTGATTTTTTGTTCAATGCATTCATAGACTGTTTGTTTTAATTGCAGTGATGCGAATACTGGACCTATGCAGACTTTTGCTGAGAAAGCTAAAATGGATACAGAGGTATATATTTTTATGATCTAAATTCTTGTTAATATTTGCCGTAATATAATAAATACTGAGAGAACTTAAATGTAACAGAATTTTATTTTCCTTTTGGAAAAAAAAGTGTTTGCATATTAATAGAACAAACATTTCAAGATATTGCTAAGGCGATTTTGTATTTTACCAAGGCAGACATTAAGAGAACTGATATTAATTATGCTGCAGCTTTTGACTCCCAAATAGAGAAATAGAGAAAACTCAAGAGAAATTATAGTTAGAATTTTCCATTGCTCTCATATTGCTTATAAGTAAAACAACTATATTTATCTACCCCTTTAAGTATCTCCCTTATGCGCAGAAATTCCAGACTGCTTTGAATTCAACAATTTAAATTAGAAGAATAATTGTCTGACAAGAATATTTTTGACATTGATATATCACAATTATGTTGAGCGACAGTTTTCTTCAGAATTGAAAAATCCTATCAAGAGGCCAAAAATAGTAATTAATTTTTTGACAAGGAATTGGAACCTACTGTCTAACTTTACAATCTACTGCTACATGACCATATCCACCACAGTTATGGCAACTGATCTGGGCTGTTACATTCTTCTGTTCTTGGCACTTCCAATGCTTGTGATCAGATGCTCCACAATTTTTACACCTAAACAATACTTAAACTGTAAATAATGGTGAAAACGAACATATTTTAACCCACAGACAATTTTAACAGAACTAATGTCTACCCAGCATATCTTCTATTTGAAAATAATCGTTTTTATATTTCATGAGTTAAAAAGTTAATGAATAAAAAAAAAAAACGGTTTAATCATGGACAGGTGCTGAAGCCAAATAGCCAAAGAATATTATTCAAGATGAAGTAATAACATTTTTTTTAAAGGGGTGTTTGTTAACAGAAATTACTAAGTGCATGGCAAAAACTTTTTCTCATTTATAACAAAAAATAATTAACAATTAAATTTATTAAACATCAGCATACTTGATCATCTCTTCGTCGATCAATGTCCCATTTAATTCGGCAACCGGTTTCTCCTAAGTTCATTTGCTGCATCAGGACATTCAACTCCTTCTTTTACTATTGCTGCAACAACTTTGACACCTTTCTTAACGTCATCTTCTGTTGGCCCAGTGATTAATGCGTGTAACGGTTCATCCTTTCCAGGCATCAATTGACCTGGTATCATACCTACTTTCCTTTCTTCAACAGAACCTTTTCCACGAATGATAATTTTACAGCCAGTCTAGAAAAATACATACTGTTCAAAGAATTTTTATTCCTCCCTGCTTTATGTAAATGAAATTAAAGTTTTATAATATCTGGTGTATTTGGAAAATCTGAGTATGACAAATTACAGTCAGAGGCTCAATAAAGAATGTCCCAAAAATTTAATGTAGGGTTAATAGCGACACAATCCCTTATTAACATTAAAGAAAGTGTTATTAATTAACGCAAAAAATTTATTTTGAAAGTACATTAAAATGTTTTATTAACGCAAAAAAAAAAAAACTATAAATCATCCATTATAAAGTATTATATATATATATAAAAAAATTAAAAGCAAGAACTAAAAACACTCAAAATTACATACAAAACTTACACGAACAAATTTCCACTTTCCAATCATTAACTAGACGTTTAAAAATCTCTAAGGAGAAAGAAATTTTATTTGAACTTGGAGGCATGTTCAAAATAAGACTGTCTTTAAACTGGAATGAATTTGTTTCATAAGTTTTAGAAAACGTGGGAGGAAAATTACTTCTGAGGTTATAATGAAATTGTTTCAATGAGAAAAGATCTTGAACTAGTTTAGGATTTGTATGAGGAATAGACTTGTATATTTCAATCATCAGTAACAGCAAATGCCTTGTGTGCACACTACTACTGTTGTCAACATCCAAATTAGAGGGCAATATGAAAAATATGAGACCAGCAACCTTGACTGAGATAATGACAAGGAGTTTTTTAGACTTATGACGGCACACAGTTTCTGGTTTGCCTTTTTACAAATACTAAAAATTTGACTGGAAAAGAACAGTTTGTTATCAATTAATACGCCTAGCAGTTCTACCTCTCTTTTGTAAAAATCTTTTTATTACAGATAAATAAAGATAAATCTATATTATTTTTTTTTTACTCCAAGGAACATCAATTGGAATTTCAAAGGGCTTGCGACAAAAGAGTTTGTAGAAAACCAATAGCATACGTGGAACATTTCAGCTCTAAGTTTACAGAAAACTGATTCAACAGACGTGTCGCAAGCATATGTGGTGTTATCATCGGCCAAATTGCATACTTCAATTGCTTTGAGGAAATGAAAAAAATCGTTTATAAAAATATTAGATAGGACCTAAAATTGAGCCTTGAGGAATTCCAGAATTTATCTCAAGCCACTTACTAAATATAGAGTTTAAGTTTACTCTCTATTTACATCCTTTCATATAGCTCTTTATAAAAAGTAAACTACACTTTGAGGAACCATAGGCCTCGAACTTAGCTAGCAGCAGGTCATGTTGGATACAATCATAAGTCTTAGAAAGATCAATAATAATTGTACCTGTTATCCCCTTGTTGTCCAAGCAACTTTACCACTTTTGCAAAAGATTTAATAATACAATTTGTGCAGAAAAACCTTTGCGAAAACCACAAAGAATATTTGAAAAACGATAATAAAAAAAATTGTTTATCTGTTCAAAAACAACTCTTTCAAAGACCTTCGAAATTGTAGGCAAGATACTAATTGAACGAGAGTTTAATTTATTTGAGATGTCCACCTTTTTAAAAACAGGTAACCTCAGCCCATTTCAACTTATCAGGAAACTTGTTGTTGATAAACGCTGTGTTGATGCAATCCTCAAGATAACTACAAGAAATCGAATTTAAGTACTGAAATTGGTATACTACCACTTCCCTTTTTTAATTACCTAATGAAAGTAGAAATCTTATATAAGGAAGAGATAAAAATTGTATAAACTAGTAAATGACAATCACTTAGACAAGTTTCGACAAAGTATTGGAAAACTGAAAACTTATTTTTTTATTTATCTAGGAAAGATCTTTACATAATCTCGTACGTGGTTTGAAGCAAGTGGGTTGTTTTATAATGTTCGCCAAGTAGTTTTCTTCCATAAATTCCTTCATATGAGATTTGTCTGAATCTAAATTCATGTCACCGATTATGATATAGTCATCGTTTTTACGCAAATAAAATTTAATAAACTAAAGATAACTCAGATAAAAAACATTCTGCATTTCTTTTATCCGGGCTATAAACAGCAATAACTAACCATTTTTGTTTTTTCAAAATATTTTCGAAAGGAACAACTTGTAAATTCAAAGGTAAAGTAAAATTTTTAAGAAATTTAGAAGGAATAGCATGAAGAAACCTCCACTTTGTTTTGACATATCTAAGCGATATGGTTTTTTATAACTAGTAAGAATAAAATGAGAGGTGGGGAAATTGCCTTCTAACTTAGTTTCTGCAATGAATGTAGATAAAATATTAAAACGACAGTTTTTACACGAAAAATACAGATGGTATCTCATCTACGTCAACGTTCGTATGACCTTTCGTATGAACGTCTATTTGATTGGTTGATTATTTACACCTGTTTTAAAGAGAAAATTTTATATAAATTTTCATTTTGATACCAACAAGAAAAATTATAAGAGTAGTTTTATGGAACACAGCACAGAAAAATATTAGGATGGTGTTTACGACAACAGAAAAAGAAAACCGTAGAGTAATTAAAGATGGGTTCTTCTTGGGTCTGCTCAATTTAAACATAGTCAATAGAATAAACCTTGGTCTGGATGCGTATTCAAAACAACTATTGCTCCTCTTATATTACCCACGTGATCAAAAACTAAGCAAAGCAAAACAGATATCAAAACATTACAGTAGTTTTATTTAACATAAAAGATAATATAAAAGAAACTTTCTACAAAAAAACAGTTATTTTTATTACTTTTTTCGTAAGAAAAGGAGAATTTTATGAAAATTAGCAAAACGAGCTAACTGCTGTGCTGTCAGAATATGGATTGACAAAACGTTAAAAGAAAGAATTTTGACTGGAAAAGCTTACTTTTGTTAGAAACATTATTCAGCTGATGACATCGAGTTAACATGTAAGATATATTATAGTAATATAATTATTTTTATACCAGCTTATTATCAGTTTTAAAATGACTTGAAGAAACAACTGTTATCCAGAGCAGAAATAATCCAACATCTTATTTACATTTTGGAGATGTTCATAACATTTACATAGTTTTACATGTTTGGTTGAATAGAGTATATATATTGTTTTTTGATTATATGTGTTTTCATCAAAGTTTGCGTACTTTGATCTTTTCAAAAATTTCATAATTCCCAAGCAACTTGTCTTTACTTTCTACTTTTCAAATATCATTGTTTGCATTTCATTATTACAAAGGTAGATAAAAGAAATTTAATATTTTATACCACATATATTTCTTTCTCGGTCGATTATTTAATTTAACACATTTCAGATCATCTAGTCCAGACATATTATTATATAACTAAATCCTAATAATGTTTAAACATGTATATATTGTTTGTATATCATATTCCGGGTCTCCCAGAGTATCCTCAATTCATTGAAATACTACTAACCGATTTTTCCCTCTTTGAAACAAAAATTATAGTGGTGTGGTGAAATATTCATTTTTAAAAACTAGAAAAAGTTGTATTCTTCTCACATAATAAATAATTAATGAAATTAATTTTTAATTTTGTATGCTAAACTTTGTTTGCTTGATTTTTTACCTATTTTTTATGGTTTCATTTTCTGTACTTGTCAGTCCTTTGTTACCCTCTGCAGCCTGCCACAAAGTATTTAACATAGTTGTATGTTAAACGACATTTTGTATGATTGTTGCTTGGACTGTTCACTAAGCTCTGCGATATACAACACAACTTAGAGGTTCCTGTTCTAAATATTACGATTGAAACTTTTGTTGTTTATACTTTTATTACCACTCTGGTTTAAACTGCACTAGGAATCCTGGGAAATTAAGTACTGCTGCTTAATTGTAGTGGTAACGGGGATGACAAAATTTCCATTATGTATTTTTGTTATGTAAAATAGATGCGTCCTATAATGAACAAATATAAGTGAAAAAATATGTCAATTGAATTTCGTGCTGAAATTTACAGAAAAAAACAATTGTGGCTGACCGACCCCATTAATTTTTGTTAATTGAAAATAAAAAAAATCATATTCACAGGTATGAAATCTAAAAGTTTCAAGAGAATGTTTGTTTGATTTCAAGATAAAATGAAGGGTATTGATAACTCCGCCATTGATTCTTAAATTAATAACGAGTCACCACTATAACTTCAACGTGCTACATCTTTTTTCAAACTACACCAATTTTTATTATTTTTTATGCCTCAATCTCATCAATTAAGTCAAAGCTGGTATTTATTTGGAAGTCTATATTCTGACTATTTGATGGTATCTCCACTTTTAAAAAAATGAATAAAAAATAAGTTGCAGGGTATATAAATGTTTTACAAACAGAATAAGAATGATAGAATAAATCAAGCCAAAATTTTTTATCAAAAGGCTTAGTTTTGAAAAAACAAACTTTATAGCAAGAGTTTTTAAAAGAAATAGAACCTACCCTGTGCCAAACGCTAGGCAAATAACAAGTAATAATTAATGAAGTACCTCGGAACACAGGACACAAATAAATTTTTGAATACCAATGTTTACACTTCTATGCTAGGTTTATTCTCGTTTATTTGAAGCTCTTTTAATTTCTTTGCGTAAACTTTTTGATAATTTTTTTCAATTCAGACTGGTGTTTTTGTGTTATATCTTTTGCCAAAGAAATTGATTGCTCGTTCCCTCAAAAATAAACATTTTCTCCAACAGGTTTTTTTTTAACTTCACACTCAAACAATACACCAGTGGACTTAACAATTACATTAAATTATAACTTTGGTATCGTGCAATAGTATTGGAGTTATGAATCTTGTATCTAATTTTGTTAAAGTTTGTCTTGCAGTTTCTGCTCTGGACATTTCTTCTGTTCTGAAAAAAATTTGCTGAGCATCAGAAATAATCGCAGTCAAGCCTCTTCTGCTTAGTGTATTAATGATTGGTTTTCAGCTTCTTTGACGAACATACTTTTTAATGTTGTTATCATTGGTTGATTTTCAGTGTTTTGTGGTTTTTATTGTTTTTAATTTTTTTCAATATTTTTCTAACAACATTACCAGATAATAAATACTGTAATGCATCTACTTCTTTTGCTTAAATAGGGTTAACTTTCTCAGGTGTAATTTCTTTATATATTCTTTTTTGTAAAAACATTTAATCTCCAAGTTTTTGAAGATCGAATTTATGAATTCTACTATAAAAACTGGAGAACAGCTTTTCAGCGTTATCAAATTTTATTAAATTCTGATAAACAGTGTTTCTTCTTGTAAGCTTTTCTTGCAAGTTGCTGAGAAAGTTCTTGAGATTAATATTTTTATATCTTTTTCGTAAAGAATATACATTGATTAAAAGTTGAAGTTATAAATCAACAAAAAATATATACGTATGTTTATAGTGTTTTTAACTTATTATATGTCTAACTAATTAACAATAAAAAATCATGCTAATTATCAATGATAGTTTGATAACAAGTAGGTTTGGTGGAAGGAAAAAATCTTATAAGAATGTATAAATCAATATCACAATACAGCGTATGTTTAACACAAAAAAATTCCCACATTAACTCCGGATTACGCTTGTTAACAATCTTAAAAGTATCATGCAGGACGAAAAAAATTCTTATTTTCCTTTTTTTTACTCGACAGTTAAAAGTTAAAAGTTAAATATTTTTAAACTAGGCATAACATCAAGTGTTTTTATTTACATAGACTGATAAAGTGATAATTGTATGTTCAATGGTTCGAATTGATCTACCTAGAAAGCAATTGTCCTACGTAGGAACTATCCGGGTAGTAATTTTCCTAGGTAGGAATTATCTTGGTAGCAATTGTCCAGGTAGCATTTAACCTAGGTAGGAATTATCTGGGTAGTAATTATCCAGGTAGGAATTGTCCTGGTAGAAATTACCCAGGTAGCAATTATCCAGGGGAGAATTGTCCTAGGACCATCTGCACAAAAAAAATAGTTTATGAACAAATGATGGAGAGAAAAAAAAGATGTAAATAACGATGAATAAAAAAATATTTTGTGGTCAAAGTCACCACCAAAAATATTATGATCTGGGAAAATTTTTTAGATCTTTTCATCAGGGCATATTCAAAGTTTGAAACCAGGCTTTCTTGAAAATGTATGGCACCCACCCTTGGCACCTTCATTCTCCTACTTCCGTGATTTAACAAAAATTAGGAGTTTATTGCATGTAACGAAATTTTGTATTTGATTTTAAAAGTTTATAGAATCTCTTTAAAAAAGTAGAGCTTGACAAAAACAAAACAAGTATTATTGATATCCTAAAAGTAAAATTCTGCTTATAAAAACGCTTCAATAAATACACTTATATCCTTATGTTAGCTAAATCTTTCTCCCAACACTGGTAATGCAAGACAACATTTTAAAACGAATGTTTGATGAAATTGTAGTTATATTCAAACTGTTTTAAGACTTCTTGCTCCGATTTCTACAAAAATTTATGTATTCATCTTTCCATTAACATATAAGGCATCCATTCTTTTGTCACATTGACCACCCAGTACAGATGCATACACTTTATTAAGAGTGTAAGCATATCCCAAGAAAAACTTTTTTGTCTACTTCTGCTTGGTCATACAATAGAGATCCTACCTCAAAAAAAAAAAAAAAAAAAATAGAATTTTCGTCTACATTTTCAACTAGCCAGAATCAAAAATCTACGTCAATAAAAAGTGTATGTGCTGACACAATCTGTTTGTTACATACTATTGCCGATCAGTCTCGGAGTAAAAAGGTTACCAAATTTGTTTTATTATCGCCATTTTTTAGATATTAGAAAACTGCCTTATTCGATATGTATCTTCACAACCCTTCTCTTTTCTTTTGTAACCTTTCCCAGAAACAGTTTTAGACTTATCAGAAACGAGTAAGTAGAAGCTCCTTATTATGTAACTCGTTTTAAATTGACTAATGATAAATCTCCGAATTCACTTAATTGAATTTTCTACTTCTAGAACTGCTGCAAAAAAGCCATTTCATCAAAGATCATAGCACATTTATCTTTTGGAATGCATGTTGATAACTAACTAACATATTTTCCAATAGCATCCAAAAGTTTTTAGAATTTAATTGTTTTCACAAGTCTATTTAGTGATGCGCTCATTTAACAGGACTTAACGATTACGAAATGAATTTTAGGATTTTTCAATTATTGATAACCTTGAGATGATACTAAGTTCTAAAGCGATAGATACGATTTTAAGTTTGACTTTGCACGCTTTTTTTAATGCCAAGTCTCTTAATCGAAGCGTAGAAGGATGAAGATATTTCATTCTCTTTTCCATTAACTCAATGCAAGCCTTTTTAACACATTTTTGTCATACATGGAATCTTTTTTTTTATCTGCCAATTTGCAGTCATAAAGCGTGTTTAAAATTATAAATTTGAAAGATCCCTTGGCAAAGAAATAACTAGTTATACAAAAAAATAGTTGATATTTATTACCTATCTTTGCACCAGTAATTTTTGCTATATCGGAAAAGTTGTTAAAGAACGGTAAAAAAAATTGTTTTTTTCAGAAGATCTAAAAAGGGATTAATCTCAATTAAATGATAGGCATAAAGTTTTGTAAACCACAGAACAAATGAAAAAAAGATACAATTTTACACTCAACTGTTGAGTAATTTGAAATTACCCGTAATACCCGCTTATTTAAATCGAGATTATGATGGATCAATATAATGGCAAGTTTACAAATGAATTTGATATCAAATGCAGAAGATGTTTCTTGGCAAGCTATTAAGGGTGCTTCATTCTTTAGAAAAAAAATTCAAAAAGTGTTAGACTCCTTCTCGCATATAAGACCTGTAATAAAGAAAATACTTTTTTTTAGAATACTTTTAATGATTCTTAGATATCGGCAGATCCATATTTGCCGATATCTGCCATATCTGCCTAAAATTTAATCATTATTTTCTCTGTCCGAAATCTTTGTTTTTTAGTTTAGGTTTGATAAATAGTACATATAGTCTGTTAAGTAATCAAATTGATGCTTCTGCAACTTCTCTCACTCACATAAATTATACAAATGTGTACAAAAAAATCCTTCAGAATAATTATTGTTAATTGCATCCAAAATTTTTGAAAAAGTTATTGAAGGTCAAACTAAAGAATTCTTTGAAGAAGAGAGCATTATATATAAATTTCAACCTGGATTTTGAAAAGGTTTTTCGACAGACATATGTTTGTCGTATCTTCATGACAGAATTACAATAGGCGTTAAAAAGGCATGTCACACTGCAATGATCTTTATAGATCTCCAAAAGTCCTTTGACATAGTAGATCTCAATATTTTGCTTAAAAGACTGAAATCCATGCATTTTTCGGAGAATTCAGTTTACTGGTTCAAGTCTTATCGCTCAAATAGAAAATTTAGGTTGAGATTTGATAGAGAGCTTTCTGATGAAGTATTAGTGAAATGTGGGGTCCCTCAGTGGTCAATTTTAGGGCCTCTTTTATTTTTAGTATATGTTAATGGCATGACACATGCGCTAGATTGTGAATTACTTCTTTACGTTGATGACTCTTGCTTGAATTGGATGTAAATGAAATATTTTAAACAGATATTTTTCCAATCTTTGTCAGTAGTTTTTCGATAACAAACTATGTGTGCACTTAATGCGAATAGAAGGTTGATGTTGTTATTTAAAAAAAAAAAAGATTTTGATTTATAATTATTGACAAAAAACGAATTTCTATTAACCGCGAACTTTATCAGCCCTAGTGTAAAGTTATATATTTAAAGGACAGATAAACATGCTTTTAAAAATATTCTTTCTTTCTGTCTCCCGGTATATTTAGCATTAGATGTCAAGCTCCGTTATTCATTTTATATCTTTGGGTAAACTAAATCTATATTGGTGGAACTAATGTTTGGGCAAATTTCACATTGGGCTCACTTTGGAATGTGATTTGATCCGAATAAAACAATAAGTACAGTGGTTGGATGGTTCTCGGTTTAGCTTTTTGCTATAGACGAGAAATTTGTTAAAAAAAAATTCAAAATTAGAAAAAAAAAATTATCCTTATTTTGAAGTTTCAAGCCAATAACTTTATTATTTTATTATAATGTCGGACCATCGATATGTTGGACCATCTATACGTCATAAATAGTGAAGCACTATGAACACACAACGACATTATTCATAAAAAGAAGAAATTAGTAAACCTTTGTACAAATAAGATGTCAGATACATAAATATTATAGCTAAAGCCTAATTTACCTTAGAGTTTTCTCTGAAGAAAATATATACACTCTGTTAAAAATACATTCATAGCAACACTGAAAAATATTGGTCATAAAGAAAAAATAGAAAGCTTAATGATTTTTTTTCGTATTTAAATAGAGCTTGTAAAAAACCATGTTTTGATCAGGAAAGAATAGGACCTGTTTTAAGTTACTTAGGTAAACTTCCATGCAAGTGTACACTGAAAGGAAACAGAATTGATGCCATAGGTGCAAGTTTGTTTAAGTGGTACCATGAGGTTGTTTTGAACTGACATTAGATTGTGTTGCTCTCCAACTCATTTTACAAAAAAAAAAAACTATTAAACACTGTGGATAGTTTGGAATGTTGATGTTGCCATGCTAATTGACAGTTCAGGATATGGACAAGATGGAAAGGAAGGATGTTAGAATGAAAAAAAAGGAGTTTAATCGCAATCAACAGGAGGTTGGAAATATATTAGTCATAATGCTTCTTTTCGCTGTAGAGAACATATTCTGTTTAGGGGAGTGTTGTGAGACTGGCCCCATATGTGACATGCATATCTGAGGTTTGGGTGAAACATTGTGTGATAAATATTTAATAAAGTTTCAAGGTAGACAAATTGTCTGACTTTGACTAACATTCCATTTGATCATGAGAAGAGAGCTTTAGGGAAAGATTTTGAATATATGACTTTTAAAAGATAAGATTCTCATCGATTTGAACACCAACATATATAATTGTGTTAGAAAGTTAATTTTCTCTCCACTTAATCTAAAATTTAAAACTAGGTAAATTCTATTTATTTTGTTATTTAGGTTCTACATGATTTAAAAAAATATTATTTCAGTTTTGCTCACATAAAATGAAATCTTATTAGCTCTGAGAGACATTGGAGAAGAGTTGATAAGTCATGATTTATATATTTATTTACTTTTTTTAGGGAATTATTTATTATTAGCAAGTTAGTCTTATCTAAAAAGTGTTATGGTTGGTAGATTTACTAAGATCATTTATATAAATAAGAAAAAGCAGAGGTCCAATTATAGATCCTTGTGGTACTCCTGTTTTGACTTTTTGTATATTTGAGCGAGCTCTATTTACAGATACAAATTATTGACGGCTAGGAAGGTATGAACTGAACCAATTTAATGTTAGGCCTCAAATACCATAATATTTTAACTTAGTTAAGAGAATATTGTGATTAACGGTATCAAACGCCTTCTTCAAGTCTAAAAAGACCCCACAAGGAAATTTGCCTTTATCGAGAGAGCTTGTCTGATAGATTCAGTTGTTTCAATTAAGGCATGAGTGGTAGAATGATTACGTCTAAATCTAAGCTGATATTTATAGAGACAT
>JAUZNK010088103.1:0-12691 GCA_035046665.1 Euphysa ruthae | reverse complement strand
GTTGTTTCATCACCTTCTTGCCTGCTCATAAAGAATCGTCTCCTTTCCACTAATAGGTTTTTCCTTGGTAGGCAGTAAGCTTCAAATCTTTCAAACAACTTTGATACTGTAATTTCATCAACAGGAATGTTGAGTACTTCTTCACTTCTGTTTTGTTCCCCATCACTGCATTCATATACAACAACATAGTTTGTTTCCATTTCTTCCAAGTGGTTGCTAGGTTGGTTGCATTAAAATCCATATGTGTTGGTCTTGGTAGCAAATGTTGCATCTTTTATTTCAATTGTTGTGCTCCAAACCAGTATACTTAAAGCAGTGTGGTGTGTTTCCTTACCTACTCAATATCCAGTTCTTTTACTTCTGGTACCATGTCATGTTTCTCATTAATGGATTAAGTTAAAAGATAACTAAGATTTAATTTGACATAGATCTATTCCAATCTAAGATCAACTGTCCTACAAACAAATCTAAGCTATTTTATATAAAAACATAAGGAAGTGCATATTCCTTAGAGTATAATATATTTACATAATATAATTGAAATTTATTAATATAATTACAAATTATTATCCAACTAATTATGACATGTACATGAGGGAGTTAAGTTATAATTTAAAGCATTTTATGAGTTGATTAATCTTTTAACTAATTGCTTGAACTTAATAATGTGTCCAAAGTTCATGTTTCAATATAGTCATTACAATAAGGATGAGCAAACTAACAAAAACAGTAGATGAGACCTGTGTTGATGCTACAGTAAGCAAACCCTGAGCAAAAGGAAAATCAACAAAACTTCGATAGAATTAACACCTCTTTGTAACCATCCAGATTTTTAAAAAAATGCAGCATTCAATGTTTTCGCTAAGTTTATCCAAACACATATGTCGAAAAAATTTAACTGTCATATGTCACTGTGGTTAAAAGGCAATACTTAACAGCACGTAGACAAATCCAATAAAGATCGAGTAACAGGAAGCTAATTTTCTAAGGGCAAATGAGAAAGAAAGTTTACCCAATGTGTTCAATGAGTGTGAAATCGAAACTAATGCGTTCGATATTTTTGCCAGTTTTGATGGACAGTGACTTTTTTTTTTTCATTTAATGCTGGTACTAATTTGTATATATTACTTTACGATAGTATTTGCTTTATCATTAATTAATTCGATAGTTTAACGTCAGTCATCTTTTTAATCAGACACCCCACTTATTACCCCCTTCACCTTTTAAGTTTTTCAAAAAATTTCCAACCCCCGTTTATTAGGACCACGTGTTTATTAGGCACCTAAGAGTACATAATCTCACAACAAATTAAAGATCAGTTTTGACCAAAATACAAACATAGTTAAGTTCGGAATATTGACGAATTCTGGTCCATTACCAAACTATAGGATTATTCAACATAGCTCAAAAGATATCAGACAAAAAATCATGACAAACACCCAAGTCATTTTTAAGATATCAATTTTTGAAAAATCAAGCGTTCTTATTGGTGAAAAGCATTTTTCGGGACCTGCGATTTGATTAACATACAAAAAAATTAATCGTTAGAGCCAACTTTTTCAATATTTGAAAAAGGCACTTCTTTGGACACATGAGAATTTTTCTCAGAAATCCAACCCTGACACACCCCTTTACATATCAGCATAGCTTCCTACAAAAAATTAGAGCAGTTTAGCAAGAAAAATCCGGAGGGACATGAAATTGATATGACCTTTTCCCCTAGGGATATCTAAAAAGAAAACAGACTAAAACTTTCCAATAGTTTTAAAGCTTTTAAAAATAGCTAATGTTTAATTTCTCTGAAGCAGTTCAAATTTATAATTTTTATAAAAAATTTTTAATTTTATATTATACCATTTACAGAACTAAAGAGCTTTTCAGGAGGGATGACCCAATGAACAATGAAGTAGGTAGAGAACTTAAATGTGACTTAGTTAACATTAATTCCAGCTATGAACAATTCCTTAAAATACTCTTTAAATTTGGTCCATATAAGTAAAAAGATTTTAACAGCCATTTTATTTATATCAATTCGAGTGTTTTTAGATACTCTCTGATATAATGCACTGGCTTTGTCAGTAAACCCCTGAAAAGCAGAGTTTTAATACCTTCTTCCAGCCATAAAAATGAATAGCAGTAAGAGTAGCAAAGTTTGGTTCTCCCAAAAACACATTAAATGATTGACTTTGATCTATGAATGCACCACGGTCGGCAGCCATATTGATAAGCGCTTTTTGTTTGATCTCCCATGCTGTTTTATAAAGGTTCTTAATGTCTTGTGGGATTATATCGATGTTCTAAAAAAAAGTTCAATTTGCAAGAGTTCACCAGGAACAATATAGTTATTTGTCTACTATTGTTTTCTGAATTTATCAAAACAACCAGAATTTGTGCAATAAGTGCTTCATTTGCAAAAATTTAATTGAACTTTTATGGGTTTTTATATTTCAATCTATATACGGTCATACCACTCATTGACAGTAAACCTTTATGTAACCCGATTTTAGCAAAATCATTAAATAAATTCTCACAGAATTAATCTTATTTTTCCGTATTTAATTTGAATTGCTAACTTTTTCTGTACAAAAAATTAAATCCAAGCAACGAAATCTTATGTTTTTACCTGCACAGAACCATTGTGGGCAATAAGCGTATTTTTCAGGTTGTCATCCCATAAATTTAAATCAGTCAAATCCTTCATCAAATGCTTGTTTACCACCTGGAATTCTCCAGATAATACTCTCCTGGAATATATATTATTTGTATATGGTTCGATTGATTCATTATTGCCTAAGATCTGAGCAGTTGAAGCAGTGGGCATCGGTGCTAATAGTAAACTGTTACGCAACCCATGCCTAAAAAAAGAAAAGAAGAAGAGTCAACAATAAACAATTTAAACAGTCTAAGGGATACTTAACTGTTCTTAAGTTTAGCTTAGAATTCAGTCCTTATGACAATGAGTGTTACTTTTATTTCATTAACGCCCCTTTTTTTTCTTTCAAGAACCAATAGATTTAATGATTTAATAAAAGCCAGCATGATCAAATCATTGAATTACGAACATTTTTAAAAATACCAATTTCTACATAAATGTAATGTTTTCATACCCTCAAGATCAAAACAACATTACGAAATACTTTACAAAAACTTTGAACAATAGCTTTAAAATCTAATAAGCGAAAGAAAGATTCCTCCTAGCTGTGATGACATAATTCATTTTTATTAACAAAAAAAAATTAATAATAATAATATTGATAATAAGATGAACCTGTATTGGTTGGGGATCTCTTAAAGACAAAATTGTTTCTCTCTGAAATGAGTCACAAAATACATTAACAATGGAGAATCAAAAAACCACTAGCTTAATTTTCTATAATGAAAATTTTAAATAATCGAAAGTAAAAACCTTTGATCATTAAACTTACTTAGCAACTTTCTCTTTAAGCTCAGCCCAGTTCCACAGATCTGTAGGAGTAACATCCCACATGTCATATTGAAGAATACCTTTACTCACTGGAGAGCCTTCGTACGTGGAGTATGCTCCTTCCTTTTCAGCCAATTCACAAGAAGCTTCTACTGCACCAAAATAAATTGTTTCAAAAATTTGTTTATTCAATAACACCGCACCTGGTGATTCAAAAGGAAACCTCATGAGAATAAAAGCATCAGCCAATCCCTATGAACATAACATTACACCTAAGATTAATTTTCAAAGAATCACTTGATCAATTTTAATTATAAACTTTAATTAAAATTAAATGAGGGAAATATAAAATTTTAAATATGAAAACATATGCTTAAAAGTTTTGAGCATGACTAACATTTATACTGTTATATTGTTTATGAAGGTCAACTAGTTAGATAATAATACAGGAAAACAACAAAAAAAAAAGACAAAAATTATTTATTATTTTTAAAAACAATTTTGAAAAATACATTGCAATCCTAAAAATTTAAATAATGGTATGTTAAGGAATAAAACAAACAGTGTGAGTTTGGACCCAAGCTATTTAAAAATGAAAATGAAAAGCTACACGAAAATAAATTTCTACTACAAAATTCAATAATTAAATATCATTTTTTTCAGAAACTCCTTATTTGTTAATTATTTGCCTCATTAACCCTTAACTCCATGCGAAAAAAAAAAATAAAAGTATCAAAAAAAAAAAAAAAAAAAAAAAAAATGGAAGATTTTTCACCTTTGCTTTGTTTATCCAGATTTTAGCAAATATGAATAAAAAATTTGACTTTGTCAGGTCATTTATCTCATTAATCTTTGGTCTTCTGCAAAAAATTAGTAATAATCAATGAGTGGATGTTGAGATCACATAGCACATAAAAAAGAGCAAGATTGAATTTATGTGACATTCACTAAATGGGTTCAAAAATTACATATATTATTTCTTTAGAGATGAAGATAAAGGAAATTTTTAGCTCTGAACTTACATTTTAAAATTTGATTAGTTGCTAAACTTGAGGAATTTAAAAACACATACTTGAATGCCAATTCCAATAGGCCGATGTTTCATGTTAGAATTACGTGCTTCAGGTACTGGATAGAAATTTCTATCTATGACTTTATTCAAATTCCTTGTTATAACTTTGGTGACGTATTTCAGTTTTTTAAAATCAAATGTTCCTGATTTAACTACTTTTGTTCCTCCTGTTGGCGATGTAACAGTTTCAGAACTAACTGTTACAAATTTGTTCACAGCTATTGACGCAAGATTACATACAGCAACCTATAAAATAATAAAAATGAGCAATGTTAAAAATCTAGCTTTGTATGTGACTTGCGGACCGTGGGAAAAAAACGAAACTGTAGTGAAAACATACATAAACTTATAAAAAAAATACTATAAAATTTTTATTACAATGCATGTATCCATTTTTTTTTTGATGTATTGATTTTAAGCAAGGAATGTGGAGTTCTTGGGAGTGGATATCGTTTTTCTATGTGATTTAATGGATTAAAAGGAAAAAAGTCAGGCCTGTATCTGTTGAAATCTATAACAATCAATTTGCAACATATACGTGATGTAATAGAAGTTAATTTAAAAAATCAAAAACATACCTCATCTGGTGCTGTATACTCAAGGATTTCTGTACATAAATTACTGCATTTGATGGTTCCAAGGTTCTAAAAAAATCAATAAAAATAAAATTTCAAGCTTTCCTATTTTATCTGTTAAAGGTGGTTTATTTTAAGGTTACTCGGAAAAATACTAACTACACCTTGTGTATATCTTTACAAGTCTTATAAGATTTGATTTGATTGAAATAATTTTACTTTTATAAATTTAATTTCAACCCTTTTTGAGTATATGACTTATGAACTTACAATGTAATGTATGTTACAACATCTTTTCTTACAGCAGATTTTTAAAAATAGATTCTAAACAAAGTTCTACTAACAGTTGGGTTAAATATATATATATATATATATATAAACCACGAGGTTAGCAACTTAAGAACCACGCAATAAGCTGAGAGAAAAATTTTAAGATACGCACCTTTTGATTGCTTTTTCTGTTACAACTGTCTTTGTAAAGTATATAAGGTGTTCCTGTTTCTGTTTGTGACTCTAAAATAGCATACCATAACTTTTGCGCAGGGACTTGTCTCTTGAACCTCCCTTCAGCTTCGTATTTTGTGTACAAAGTCTCGAACTCTTCACCATAACATTCAGCTAAACCAGGTGATTCGTGAGGACACATAAGTGCCCAGGTTCCTTTAGATTCTACTCTTTTCATGAACAAATCTGGAATCCAGAGCCCAAAAAATAAATCCCTGGCACGCTAAGGAAAATGAAACAAAGCATTGAACTACATTAATCATGTAAATATATACATATTCTAAAGTTGCATGTTCTTATAATGTTTAGTTTAAAACGAAATAGAAATAGATAGATTTTAAAAGAATAGAAAGTTTAGTGCATAATTTCAGAGCAAAACTGCCTTCAATAAAATGCAGCTAAAGAAATTAACATTGACTACTGAAATTTTAAATTTGACTTACTTTAGGTCTGGGCCAAAGAAAAAAAAAAATTTTTTTTAAGTTGTAAAAATCAACTTAATGTGCATATTTCCAATTACAATTTGGACAAAAAAAAAATTTTCTTCAACCGCTCCTTAAAAAATATGATTGACAAACATGAATTTAGCTTAAACTTAGCTTGTTTTGGGCTTAGGTTACTAAGAAAATATTTTAAAAGGTGATAATTTAACTATAAAGATGCAATAAATGCACCCATGTTCTTATGATTTGACAAATTATAGATGAAAAACACAAAAGCATTATTGGTCACTTTTTTATGCAAATTTTTCTTCAAATTGCAGCTTTTTATAAGACATCATTACATTCAGTTTTTATTAAAACTGCCATAGCGCTGCACGTTTATTTCATTCTTGTAGACAGGTTAGGGGTCAATTCCAAAAAAAATGTTCCTATATGCAGTCGAATATGCACAATAAATGTTTGAACTCAGAGTTTAAAAGTTATGTTTAGAACGTTATGCAAGTAGTAATTGAATCAGTAATATCCAGAAAAGCTGTGTAAATAAAAATGTCAACCTCATGGTAGTGCTTATTTAAAGTTCTCACTTCATTAATAACACATAAGCAAAATAAATCAAAATCCAAGATATGAAAATAAAATTTAAAAGCTAGAAAGCTAGGAAACTTATACTAGTATCAATATCTAACTAACCTGTTCCTCTTTTCCTGTATTTTTCTTTAAATCCAAAAACTCAAAGATGTCAGCATGCCATGGCTCAAGATATATTGCAACAGACCCAGGCCTTTTATTGCCACCCTGGTCAACATATCTCGCAGTGTTATTAAAAACACGCAGCATTGGTATAATGCCATTGGAATGGCCATTAGTCTAAAGAAAAAAACAAATGCTTAACAGTTTCTTTTTTTGATTACCAAAGGTAAAATACTAAGAAAATTATTCTCTAACACAAGAAACAGCTGAATCATCAAGACGAAACCTTGCAAAACACAATTTTTAGAAAAATGACAAAAGGTTATTTGGTTGTAAAATATTTTCCTGTGATATTATAAATAACCGGTTTTAAGTCAAGGTACATGCATTAAAAGTCCTAGTCGTCTTTTCATTGCATTTTCTTTTTTTTTAAGCAGTAATCAGTCGCTTTACGCAAGGCTAAAGCCACTATTAGGCAGAAAGGTAAAAAAAAAAATAATAATAATAAATAAATAAAAATGAACCATGTTTTATACAATAATCACATTTTAATACAATTTTAAATATGAAAAAATTTAGCTTCACAAAAAAAAAAAAAAATTCACACAGCATAAAACAAAGTGATAAATGAAAAAAAAGCTGAGTAGCAAATACAAGCATATATAAAAAAAAACATCCCAAAAACAAAAACATATAAATAATATAAATAATTTGACAATAAAATAATATTGGTTGGAAAAATTTTGGTCCAGTAATGAAATATGGGATTTTTCAAGAGTTAACCATATAAAAGAAAAGATATCCTCTATAGACCTCTAACTACATGTAAGATTTTATGGCATTTGAAAATCTTTTTTTTTTTCTCTAAAATAACATGACGAAAAAAATGCTTTTCAAATAAACAGGCAAAAATTAAAGACTTACTCCAGCAATATAACTACCAGATGCACGAATGCAATGTATATGTACACCAATTCCACCTGCCCATTTTGAAATAACAGCACATTGCTTTAAGGTATCAAAAATTCCTTCAATACTATCTGATTGCATTGCAAGCAAGAAGCAACTAGACATTTGTGGACGAGGGGTTCCAGAATTAAACAGCGTAGGTGACGCATGAGTAAACCATTTCTCTGACATCAAATTGTACGTTTCAATAGCAGCGTCTATATCTTCTCCGTGAATTCCAACCGCAACCCTCATCAGCATATGTTGAGGACGTTCTGCAGTTTCACCATTAATTTTTAAAAGGTAAGATCTCTGTAATGTCTAGAAAAATTTTTTTTAGCTAAATTCATTACATAATTCAAAACTTTGCTATGTGTATGCCTTTATTATTTGCATAAAGTGGTAAAAGCAATTTTAAATTGTCAATTTGTTTGCAGTTAATGTTGATGCTTTCTTATAAAAGTAAAAAATTTAAAAAAAAAGGGATTTTTTTCAAGGATATGCCCGAAACGGGTAAATCTACATCACTGATTTTTGTAAGAAAAAAATGGCATAAGCGTATTATGATTTTCTAAAACATGTCTGATGAGTATTAAGATTAAACAAAATTACTGTCTCCACCTTTGAACTTTTCACTGTCTCAAACTTTGGACTTTGCACTGCCACAACTTTGCTTAAATTTCTTTTATGGAAAAATAGCTTAATTTTTATATCATGTAAGTTTAAAATTAAATTTTTGTTTGAATACAACTCTCGTTCTTCTTAGAATCTGACTGAGCATTATGTATTATATTGTAATGTGTTGTCTAATAGTTAAATATTTAGTATTAGGTGGGGAAGAGTGTGAGGAGAAGAGGAAAAAGGGACTTAACCATCTTTGATGTAAGGGAATCCCTTCATCTCTTCAGGAAAACTTTGAGATGCAAGTGATAATTGAATCTAGACATCACCTCCCATCAATCGCTTTACTCAACCTTCAAAATGTAGCAACAAAATAACTACATTAGCACCACCTTGAGCACCCCAAGATATTAATTTTTAAAAATTTTTTGACACGATTTCCAATAAACCGTTTAATCACAGGTTTTTAACGCGAGCCATGAATAAAAAAACGGATAATCAAAAATTTCCTTAATTGTTCAGGAAAAAAAATGGGGTCCATTTATATGACCTTTTAAAAGCATAGACTATCAATGATTAAAAATCAATAATTAAAGAAAAATACCTTGAAACCAAAGTAGTGATATTCAAAATCCCGACTTGAAATAATTGCACCATCAAGTCTCTATAAGAAAAATTATAAGAGAAATTACAAGATATATTCTGACAAGATCAAAAATTTCCAGGTAAAACGCTTCAGTTAAAGCTTGCTAAAGCTTAAATTTCAGAAGAAATAATCAGCAAAAAATATATTAGCTAGAAAAGAGGCTTTATTTTTAAGCACTTTGAGCTAAAACTATGATGAATTAATAGACAATGTCTTGAAAATATGAATACCTCTTTATTTGCTTGCACTATTTCATAAACATCATCTGCAATCATAGAGCAACGTTTGTTAATCTCAGGATTTGTATAGTTGTATAAATCAGCAATAGTGTCTAGAACAAAAGCAGTGTCTAATTACTCACAAAAATGAGCTTACTTGCCTATATGTAAAAAACATCCTTCCAGATTCATTTGGATTGTCACTAAACTCAACTCTCCTCTACAAACAAACTCAAAAATTTCCAACCTCCAAATCCCAACAGAACACTCACTACAAAATCAACTTCATGCAAAGTATTTTACTCTTACCACTAAATTTCTTTTTAGTTTCTTTGTGTAGATTAGAGATAGCAATTCTTGCAGCCAGTATAGCATAATCAGGATGTTTTGTGGTCATTGAAGCGGCAACTTCTGCAGCAAGTGTATCTAATTCGACAGTTGTAATGCCAGCATACATTCCTCGAATAACCTTCCAAGTAATAGCATACTAAAACAAATTAAAATTTAAAGATTCAACAAATTAACTGACTTCTTACCAAATAGAACATGCACCTAAATAATTTGGGACACCTTATCTTGACCCCAAGAAAAAAATCTGGTTAGTCAGGCCACATATATCAATGGATAGCCCTACAACGAAATTTATGAATCAGGTCTCAATGTTGCTATATAAATTTTTTGTCATAGTGAAACTAATTTTAATAATAAAACCCCTATAAAAATATAACCCCAACATGAATAGAAAAGTATTGAGATTGTCAGGTGACATAAAATCAAAAAAATTGATAGACCTATGATACTTACAGGTGAAATATATTTCATGTCTAGCCCAAAGCATAACTTTTTGATTCGGGATGTCACCTTATCAAAATGACATTCCTCTTGCCTTCCACCTAAAAAAAAATTAATTTGATAAAAAGCTTTTTTTTTCATGCTCCAGTAAAAGTATTCATCCTTTCACAAATATAGATTTTTGCAATCTCTTAAAATCATATCATAGTAGCTCTTATCTTGATTAAAAAGATTGACCTTGATCTTAAACCTCAACGTGCCAGGCCCGTTTTTCCAATATTGCTCCCACCAACCAAACATATTTGATTTAAAAAAATTGCTTCTTTTACTAATTTTACATCAATAACTTTAAATGATATAAACTTTACTGAACCTGTTTAAAAAAAAAAAAAAAAAAAAAAAAAATATAAGCAACAGAAGGAAAACTTGAAATGTAAAAAATAAATATTTTTTTATATCTTAAAACTCTGGAAATCAGAAATAGAATAAAAACGCTATCTTGAGTTCCAGATATAACAAACTAAAAAAAAACCAGAAGCAGGCCTTTCCAAGAATAAACCACCAGGTGGGAAAAAATAGCCAACCTAAAACTATCTAGGTGGGCTATAAGACTAAATATCATAAAAAATATAATTATTTGGGCATGGTTAGGAGACTTAATGGGCTATAAAAAGACCTTGTAGATTGATTTAGGAGTGTGGGTACGAGGCATGGACTATAGCCTTCATCTCCTGGAAATCCCTGCAGGAGTATCATGTAAATTAAACACTTTTAACGGAAAGAATTGTCATTTTTCTACTTCTTACGCCCTTCATGGCTAATTCTAGCTTATTTCTTTTCCTTAAAGGGAAAATACAGCAAGAAGTCACTCAAAACATCTTTAAGATCACTTTTTCTTGATACAAAATCAATCAATCTTGTATAATTTACAATTCTTTTTTTTTTTTTTTTATAACACTATTTATTTCCCAGATTTGTTTCTGCGCAACCAAAATTTACAATTTTTTTTTACATTAGATTACCAAGTTTTGATAACCAAGTTATGTTTTTTTACAATAAAATCTACATTACCTAAGATAAGGAAGAGGCTGGCACATCATCAAACAGGCTACACATTTTATTGCATAAGCCAGTTTTATATTTATCTGAAGTCTTAGAAATAATTTTTTGTAAATTTTTATGTTAAGATACGTTTCATATATATATTTATTTTTTACTAATTGTCTTCTACATTTGGGCTTGGTAGAATGCCTCTTTTGAAATAATAGCAATAAACTTTGAAACCTGATCTTTGAAATCAGAAAAAAAAAAACAACCTTCTCTTATTAAATAATAACATTCTCTAAAGTAAATTAAATTTTAACGAATTCTCAAGTTTTAAACAGCGAAAATTATTTTTACAAAAATATTGGTGGTGAATTTCTGCAAATGGGAGGCTCTTTGTATCCGTTTTTATCATATCAATCTTCTATATTTTTCTGTCGCGCACATTGAAATAAAAGTTATAAATTCAGTAATCATGTAATGTCAAAGGACACTTAATGAAAAACAAGCTTTGCTACTTGAAGTATTCATTTTAAAAATTTAACAAAAGATGAAATCTGAAAATATAAGCAAAACTATAAATCTCATGTTTGCAAAGTTTTAAAATTATATCAGGAACAATGAAAAGTAGTATTATACATAATTGTGGATGTAGCTGTGACGTCTTTTTAGTCATGGTACATGACTCATTCAACAGAAACAAGAGAATGGATATGTAACTTTTATAATAAAACCAAAAACGTGAATAAGTTGGGGGTTAGTTATTGTAAAAGTGAATCCTTGAGTATTTTTTTAAATAGTCTTGAAAAATAGCACTTTCCAATGAGGGGTTGGCCACTTATTTTATTGAAGGTATGATACCCCAAATTAAAGATTAAAAAACAGATTTTGAATAAATTTAAACACCTTCATTGATGATTAATGGGCACAAAAGAGTTATAACACTCTATAATTCAATTACAAAATAGTAAATAGTAGTGTTTTTATACATTTAAATAACTTTTAATGGTAATCTCTACAACTTTAACATGTTTACAGAATAAAAAAATATTAAATATAGTTCTAGGAATATTAGAATATGTACAACCCACTTTTCCATAAAACTTCAGCAAAAAATACTTCACTACTGCTGTGTACAGGTTTGAAACGGATGTACAGGTTTTAATCTAGTCTACTTGTTTTTGTCTACGTTGTTGAGGTACTATACTATAGTATTATATATTTGCTTAAATTTCCTTAATATTTAAGAAATATGATTTTTTGTTTACCTAGTCTATCCTCTTTAAAACTTTGTAATGGATTAGTAAAAAACAAAAGTAAAAGATCAAATCAAACCAAATCAACCTAAAAAAAATTTTACCTCTCTTTATAACAAACATATCAGCATCAAGTTCAATTTCTCCATCATTTTTATTTAAATTCATAATTCACAAATGATTGTATGTTAAATAAATGAGAACAAGATATGAAAGTTCCAAATGGAAAGTGTGCCCCCAAAAAAAGTTGTCAACAACTACTTGAAAGATTTGGCGCCAAATTTTTATTTGCATTATTTTTTAGAGAGTCTGGGTTGAGTATTCTTGTTTAGTAAACAAAACACTATTGTTTTGGCTTAGAATTTTCATTCATATTCAAAGATCTGCGAAGAAGTATTCAAACAATAACCGGCCATAAATTAATATACAAACTAGCCACAGTTACAGAAGTAATATAT
>JAUZNK010088092.1:0-12692 GCA_035046665.1 Euphysa ruthae | reverse complement strand
GAAACTCTAGCTAAGTAATGCCAATCTACACTTGTTATCTGACAGCATAAGTAATTAGATGAAGAAGCTAATATGTATCAAGAAAAATCTTGTGAGAAGAGCCTGCTAAACTAACAAAATATTTTCTCTACATGTGCAGTAAATGAAAAAATGTTGCTATTTTTGTTTGATTTTTTTTAACACCTTTTAAAACAATTTTTTAAAAATGTGATTAGACAATGATGAATATATTTGTTTGGATATAAAGTTTGATAAAAGGATTATTTGAAGATTTAACATGAGGGTCACTACGCTGTTATTTATCTCTGCTACTTTAAATCCATCACTGCTATGCTAAATTCTATTCAAAACAACAACATAGTTAAACATTTGTTTATACAGGCCTTGCCATAAACAAACAACCTCCTGAGTAGATAATAGCTCGTTTCAAATAAATGGCGCCAGTGCTATCACTCGACAATATGGTGTTCTATTATGGTATAGCTAGAACTTCCAAGTACTTGGATATCGCATAAGCTGATTGCGCACTTCTAAAATTGGTGATATATGTTACTATTTTTACAAAAGTATTGTACAGTGTACTGGATAGGTTCAGATATTTTCACTAATTATTCCTGAGTAGAACAATCTCGGGGACGTTTAAATGATGAACCCCAAACACCAGCTATGAGCTGCAATTCAAATGCTGCATTTCTCAGTCTTAACTTTTGCTTTTCTACTATGGCAGAAATATTTTTTTGTCAAATATTGCATATATTCCTTCTAAACAATATTTTAACCAACCAAGATTTCATCAAAACAAAATTTCTCCCAGCCAACGAATTGAAACAACAAGTAACAAATAACAATTAAATTAAAATAAAACTGATGGACATATCTAGATTTGGGAGATTTGGAAATCACAGTCACAATAACTTAACAAAACAAATAATAAATTAAAACAAAAGACCTAATTCACCTCTAGTCTTCCTGAAACAGATTATCCAACATATCAGAAACAAAAAGATACACTTGTATAATAAAAAACACCTTCCATAAATAAACATGTGATGAGACAGACAACAGATCCATTCAGCAAAGCCCTATGAATAGAGGTCAGTCACATGCTCTGAGAATGATTATTATTGGTCAAGGTTGGTTTCATTGTTCGAATATCCTTCTAGTCAACAAAAAACAAGAGAAAATCAAATCTGTTTAATTAAAAAGCCCTTAAGCGAAATGTTCATGAAGCTCCACATAACATGGTCATAACTGCCGACAGTAACGGAATATTTGTAATTAGTTTAACCAATACATAAATTAATGCACATAATTGATAATATACACCTATCTCCATAATTCGTAAAAAAAAATCAAGAGTAACCTTTTTAAAACACTGTATGTTGTTTTGTAAATTACTAAATTATATTAAACTTAGAACTTAGAACTATTTCCTTGTGGATATATAAATCAATGAAATTCTAAAAAAAAAAAAATACCTTTTGTGCATTGTCTTTTTGGACTTATTTCAAGGGAAGTGGCTTATTTTCAACAACAGCAAGGTCAAATATTCATTCATCACACTACATTCCCTTATATATCCAAAATTTTGATTAATACAAATGTAAATAATCTTGAATAAAACACATAATTTTCATAAATTATGAAAATTCAGATAAAAGTGTGACACCCTGCAAGTTTTTTCAACTCATCTTTAAAACAAATATACCAAAGTGCTATTCAAAGAGTAAGCAAATTTCTATGTACAATATCAATTAAAAAGATTATATAAAACTTAAACCTGAATACTGGTTCAATACTTTCAACAAGTATGTAACGCTAAGAATTGCCGTTTAAAATCTCATCAATATCCTTTTAGGTTAGCAGGGTAAAAGTACAGCAGCATATATATAACATTTCTATTCTACCTGATGTGTAGGACAAGAACTCATCTTGTATACATCTGATGGTGTTGTTGGTATACACTCTAGCAAGTCGAAGAAGAAAAGATACTTCTGATTACTACAAAAACAAAGGACCTAACAATAATCAGAAAGTGAGAAACCAGACAGAATAAATTTGACAGTTTTTCTTGAGTAGAATATGCTATATTTTTAGTCATAAATTTACTTTAATCCACTTAAAAAGAGCATACAGCAAATTTTACAAAATATACCTGATACGAAAACTTATTTAAATAATTATTTTTAACAAGGGAATAAAAATTTTGACACAAAAACAAATTGCTCTGAATAAAAAACAATAAGGAACCAATTCTGGAAGCACAAAATAGATTCAATATTAAATACAATTAATGATTTGTTATTCAATAAAGGTTGCGTTGTACAATAATATCTGTAAATAACATTTTCATTAAATACAGATGTTATGAAATTTTATTTAAATTTATCAAAATAAAATTACAATTTTGAAAAGGGCTCAAATTATGTCAAATAGGATTCAAATTCAGACAATTAGCTTAATATCTGCATAATAATATATAATTAAATCTTTAAAAAGAATTTATTGTCATGAAATTAAAAAGCGGTTTGTTTTTACAGAGCCATCAACCAAAGGTAAAATGAAGATATAATAAAACAAAATTCTCACGCATGTATTCCTTGTCCACATGTATTGCCTAGAAAAATTTTTTTTATAAATTATTTGTTTAACTGTCAAAGCAAAAAACATTAGAGGTATGTAGTAGAGGTATGCAAGAGACAGTTTTCAGGATACAGATTAATTAGGGACTACGAGCATAGAAATTTAATGAAATTTTTGTTGAAATAATCTTCAAAGACTTTTAAACACAACTAGACAGGATAAAATTCATTTTTCTGTTCATAAAATTACAGATATTTTGCAATTCAAAAATTGTTTTTTAAACAAATTAGAATTATTTTTAATTTGCATAAAAAAGGAAAAATTGTGTTATTTAATTATTCTATTATAATAATTTGAAAATAGAACTTCTTAGAAAATATTGCAACAAAAAATTAAAATTTTTCCCTAGACATTACAAATAAAAGGTTGGTATTCGTCAAGTTCAGTATTTCCTCATGGGGAAGAAGAAATCTTCAGCCTTGGATGACAATCTTCCTAAAGTTGGTGTCTCGATAGAATCAAACTAACAAAAAGTTATAATCTTTAAAGAAATTTACTCATCCGTTAAAATCAAATACATGTAAAAGAAAAAAACTGGTTCAATAAAAAGATCGCTGTGGTGTTTATGTACCACAAATAACTTTTGTGAAACAATTTTATATTATTCAAATAGATATTCTTATAACTATATTTAGGTTATAAAAAATGCATACATATTTTTTAAAGAAAGACTTGTAACTTCATTAATGTATTTTGTAGCAAAAAAAATAAAAAACTGAGATAATGGAAGGGAATTTGAAATGATAGATGTGCACAGACTAAGACGAATTTGAAAACGTTCTTTTCCAAATTATCTTTTGACTAATCAATATATTTATTTCATTTTGTGGACTTGTTTTAAAAGTTATACACATAATTTTAGAAAAATAATATAGTTTTATACCCTTTCCAGGTCCAAATATATAAACCCTAGTTAACACTTAATACCATTTGTGATCTCTGTGGTAGTTTTTTCATAAAATGAAACACTAACTATCAGTGTAGGACATATAGTGAATGTAAGTGTATTGTGAGTATCTGTGGCATATAAAACAAATATTACTAGTGACGGCAATATAAAATAGTCACCAAGTATTACGATGTCTAAAAGAAACACTTACCATGAGTATCAGTAGGATATAAAAGCTTTGTAGGATCACCCCAACTTATAGCTAAATTAAAAATAGAAATCAAAAATAATGATAATGACCATTAAATCCTGAAGGATGTCTATCAACTGGTATGTACCCGATTATTTTAAGTGTAAGCGGGATAAGTAACATAGTATGCATGCTAAGTCTTAAGACCTTGCCCTGTTTGTCTAAATGGCTTAATACATAACTCTTTACCTCTGCTAATGTGAGATTTCAATGCAGGTAATACTTTTCTGTAGTACCAGTTACTTACGACTAGACTGCCTAATGACCAGAATGTTAAAAATGGACCTTCAGCGGTAGTGCCCAGCACTCCATCATAGCAAATATGCCTGTAAATGGGTACCAACATCTGGGGTGATTGACAGTGGCTATGATTATAACTATGGCTCAGCTGGAAATAATTTACTTATATCTATAGTTACAAACCCAAAATAAATTAAAATATAAATTTCTTGTTTACCAGACATACACTCTTTTTTCTTTATAAGCATAGTGTATTTTGAGCCCAGCTTCAGTAAGTTTACAAATTTTGTAATTTCAGCCTTATTTTATGGTACGCCTAAGCCTTACGGTATGCCTAGTATAGTGAATTTTGAGAAGCTATTAAAAATTCAATTGCTCATGTCTTTACTCAAAATGATATTTCTATCGTGCTAAATGTTAAATATGGCTTATATCGCTTGTATTAATTGGTTACTGAGAACGAAGGTGATGGGAAAATTTTCAATGTAATCGAAAAATCTTTATCTAAAGGAAAAAAGTAGTCTTAAAAAATAAATTTTTTCCTTTCTCCCCAGTCTCAAAATATGCTGATGCTTATCTTAAATTTTAAGAAATCTCAGCCTAGATATGCTTATAGAGAAAAATAGTGCATTTTTTTTATAAGCAAGCTTAGATATTTAAATGCAATTGTTTTTACTTAATGTGAAGAGAATTTGATGTAGAAGTTGATAAGAACGATGGTACCATTCTAAGACACAAATTTTGGCATGTGAAAACTATAACAAAATTTAGTATAAATGCAAAAGTACTAATCAAAAGTGCAGTACTCCAATTTACTTTGACTAAATTTCATATATTTGGGATTAAGCCAAAATAAGTTTTCCACAAAAATTTAAATAAATTCAATGGTATTTCTGATAAATCACAACAAATTAAAAATTTTCTTAATAAACTGCGTTTCTAAGGCCAATTTCTAGGGATATAAAATCAAAAGGTAAAATTTAATAGTACTGCAACAATGCAAAATTTCAAAAAAGTCAATTATATAAAATTTATTTGTTGTTATAAGTTGAATTTCTACAATTTCCATAAAACGAACAACTTTCAATTGTTCTTTGGGACATTTTATAGTTCCACCTATGTTTTTAGAGCAAAAGTTTAAATCAACTTTGTTGCAGTTAAAAATATTGCTAAATTTATTTATACCCAAACACAAACTTCTTCTAAACCAGGGGGAGATGTTACAACTTATATTTGTATTACAAAGTAAGAAACAAACCTAAAAATCCAACTATTAGCATTCCAATTATATAAAGAACAAATATAATACAGCAAATAATATCAGTACAGCTCCTAAAAAAAATATCGTGTTAAAGGTATATATTTTAAGTTTTGCAAGAAACACATACTGTATTAAAAATATCAATGCAATGAAAAGAAACTTACAAACAATAAATGAAAAACTAAAAAAAAAAAAAAAAAAAAAACCATTCCCATAGGAACAATGATGCATTTGAACTGCGAGGAATTTTAAAATTACAAACATGCACTTCTTTTGACCCATAATAGTTGCCAACAGTGAAATAATTCATAATTTTATTAATATTTGAAAAAAACAACATTCGTAATGGCAACACAAAAAAGTTATTCACTCTCCTAATCTTTCGCTTACTGCTTGGAATCTGACATTGATGGGGAGGATGACCCTTCTATAAGAGGTTTAAGTAGTGGTGATTAAGAAGATATTGATAGCAAGATTATCAGATGAAGATTTTTGTATTTATGATGCAAAAGGTACTATATTTATTTTGTTGGGAAAAAATTGTCTCTATGATACAGGCTTTCTAATGAAATAAAATTAATCACAAACTATAACGTTTTTAAACGTAAGATTAAGGAAACATTTTTTAGCTCTCTGGATATAGTTCGCAAACCAATATAATAGATAACTATAGACTACAGTTTTGCAAAAATTTTTTTACTATGTTTGGCTGAATCTCAATCACAATGGAAATATTGTTGTGACAGACATTTTTTGAGCCTATTTTTGCCACCATTTGAATGTTTATCCTTCTTGTTGTTATGTTTTGTCTATTACCTTGTCTTGTAATTTACATAACTTGTATATTGGAGTGTGGCAAAATAAATACTTACTTACCTTGACACCTTTCCTTACCCTGTATAAGTGCCCACAAGCATTGCCACATAATTTTGCTAGCTATTTAAATTTGTTTTAGTCACTTATATCTTATATTCAGAACCAGTGATTGAGAATGAAGCTAAAACTGTCTTAGCACATCTCCACTAACAACTGCTGGTCTGTCTTCATCGTCAACAACTCGCTCATCACCATCTCGTTTGCCAACAACTCACCCAGCCAAAGAAGATTGTCAAAAAAAAAAAAAAAAAAAAAAAACTACCAAAAAACCTAACACCAATTCCAACGAAAGTGGAGCTGACAAGAATGAAGAATTGAAAGTGGACCAGACCAGAAAGATCTAAATTATCTATGATGATTTTGTTGATATTTTTAGGAAATATTCCTAATTCTTCGTAGTTTATCAGCCATTTTTGATTCTGTGACATCATTTTTGGACTTTTTTTTTCAAAAATAAATTCATTGACCATTCTAGTTTCAGAAACTATATATTTTTATTTATGTTTAAATGAACAGATCACTCAAACACCCTTGGAAATCAGTTGGTAAAATAGGCTTAAATTTGACAGTACTGAAAGAATTAATGCTACTCTAGCATCATTTAAATGGCCTCATGGCTTTATGGTTCACTAAATAAAAAATATATGAACATAAAAAAAACAAGCTCAGAACAGTTTTTGAAAAAGAAAAGTGCTCAGAGTTCAATTTAATAACTGATGATGATGCAGTTAATGACTTTTTACTGAAACCTGTGAAAAAAGCAAAGTCTTCAAAATTAGCTTTAACAATCGACAAAAGTGGAAGACAAAGCTTTTAAATCAATAAATTTTAACAGAGAAAGTTTAAATAATGAAGAATACTTTTTATTTAATCAAAACATGGTTCTCGAGTTATAAGCATTTGAAGTTTTGGGGTATAGTTTTTAATAAGCCTTTTGATGACATCACAGCTACATATGACAGATTTAGGAACTCCCTTTTTCATCTATATATTCAAAAATAACAAAAGTTTTTAAATAATATTTGGTGAAGATTTTTATGTCTTTATTAGTTATGCATAAAAACTGGAATATATTTTTGACATTGGGCTAGTTCCAGGCCCTTTTAGGTTTTAGGACAATGTGGAATATCTTTATTTCGACTTTTTGGAATTCAAAGAAAGTTCACATGAAAATCTGTCACGTTACAACGGCTCTCCTCAAAAAATTTCAAGGTCATTTGAGAATTCAAACTTGATTTATTGTCAATAAACCATTAAAGAGGTTGGAACGAGCCACCTGTCAACAACAAAATTACAAATTTTGCACAGAATCAATAAAAACCTAAACATCTATCACCCTATGAAAAATTAGCTAAAAATTGTAAATGCTTTTGGAGATATAGAGGGAAATGCAATGTCCTAAATGTGTCATACCTATCTGTGATGTCATCAATAGGCCTGTTTCACAATATAGTCCAAAACCTCAAGAACCACATAAGCTTTTTGGCTGAAATAAAAAGGATTCTTTATTATTTTAAAAACGCCTTAAATAGAGACCAACATGCCAAAGTAACTTGGAGTATCTTTAAAAAAGAATATTTATTAACTTGAAAACATCCCAATGACACCAGGTAAAAACACAACATCGATATCAAACTATCTTCACTGTTTGGATAATCAGTGGTTTTACCTTGCTATAGCATTAAAGCATTTACAAAAAACTTCTGAGGGCATGTTTTTTTATGTCAGAATTTGTTTTAAAAGGCTTTACTAATAATATTCTGTAAAGTTTTTGCGGCTTAGAAATTGTTAAAAATTATTTTAAAATACCTATTTTTGACTGGTCCATTAAAACTAGGATTATACTCTCTTGCTTTACCTAAAAAGAGAAACCATTAAGCAAAAAAAAAACAATTGAAAAAATTTTTTACTGTAAACATAGCAAGTGATCTGTCAAATACTTTTTTCTATTGTCTAGAATTTTTTTTAAAAATTATTATAATGGTGGCCTTCTATTACAATTGCTTAAATTATAGCAAACATTTCTTTAAATTACGTCAACATCACAATAATCAAAACTTTTCTTTCGGCTAAAAATATCAATATATCTAATGTAAAAAAACCAGCTATCAAAGATTGGTTCTTTTTAAGTATATGAGAAACAAAATGTAATTGGAGATATATAAAAAACACAATTGATGATGTATATTCAAAGTCTGGTATATATAAATGTAAAATAAGTTTTGGAACAAAGAAGTTTATTATTTGAAAAATGATAACTTGTACAACTTTGTTTTATTTATATTAATAGGAAATCAAAACACAATATTAACCATATTTCCCAGCAGGCTTTGAATCACTACCATGTGGAGCCATCTCCATTGGCTGCTGCTCATTGTTTCCACAGCAACCCATTGTATTTAATTACTTTTTATTCTATCATTGCTATAAGAATAAAAATATTGAGATTAAATTTTTTGATTAATTTTAGAGAAATGCTCACCACTAGATATAATTATAATAACAAATAATACAATATAATATTGAACCTTAAGCAATTGTTGTAACAAATTTTAAAGAAAACTCGCAAATAATACAAATCCATAATCAAATTTTATGTCTTAAATAAATTCTACCTCAATTCTTCAGTCAATTCTTCTTCCAAAAACATACTAAGTAACAAAATGCTCATTACATTTATTGAAAAATCAAGAGTTTTTGACAATAAGCAATACAATTGTATTCTTCATAATAATCAAATACTATATACAATTAATATTTTAGAAAAAAAAAAAAAAAAAAACAGATTTTAATTAGTTTTCACCTTTTTAATCCAAAACCAAAAAAAATAATATAAATGGTCTTAAATTTTTACTTTGTCTCATCGAAAAGACAAATTTAATAACAAAATTTTGTTGAATAAGGTTTTAAGAGAATTGAAAGGATAGAAAACATAAAATTAGTCTTTTATAATTTTTTGACAAGATATCTCGTCCTTAACACTTTTCGAATAGAATTAAAATGACAAGATACCTCGTCCTTGGCACTCAATCTGTTAAAATAAGTATCTTTAGAATCTGTAAAAATATTTCTATGTAGAATGCCTGGAAAATCACTTTTTCGTCCTAAATATAATCCTATAAATGAATGTAAATAAAACCAAAATAAAAATTATGATCAAATCCTGGTAAAAAACCAAGGTGATAGCTTAACTTTGATATTGATTTTACATAAAAAGGTGCAGATATTGATATAAAACAACTGGACATTGAATAACATATTAGAGTACATTATAATATTTTTGATAAAATGTTTAAAGTAAAAATAAAGTATTGTATAATTTATGGGAAAAGATATTCAGAAAAAAAGAATTAAAAACAAAAATAATTCTTTTTCCATTATTGACCTAGATCAGTGCAAAATTAGATACATTCATGTCTACATTTCATAACTCTACAATTGTTCGTATTTTATCAATATAGATGATGGTAAATACCTCCTTCTTGAGATTAGATGGCTAAAGATTGCTGAGACAAAAACATATTTAAAAATGTAATACAAAATGAAACCAATATTAACATAGATAAAAAGGTAAAATGTATAGGATAATGGTTTCTATTTAATATTGATTATTTTAAAAGAAAATTTAAATCTTTTATTTGTGACTGAGTTTAAGCTGGAGAGAAAACAAGACAGATTACGATGTTATGAATATGCTACTTCTAAAGTTTTGCTGACTTGAATATTAAAACTTTGCAGATATGGCAATATCCAATAGCTATATAAAACTATGCACATTGACACTGTTTGTAAATACATTGGTGACAATAGTTATATGTTATTTTACCATAGTGAACACTGACTGCAAACTATTTAGAGAAACTGCATTGATCAAACAAAACTCCATAGGTAACGAACTATATAACAATAAAATTTACTTGAAACTACAGAAGTTGTTTTGTTATAATCAAGAATTAATTATTCTGGTGCCATCACATGCTTTAGCCGTTAAAAACCGCAACACAATTCGTTATACGTGGGCGAGTAAAACTATCAAAAATGTAATGAAAAGTAAATATAACTTTCAATATCAAGTTTATTTTTTACTTGGTACAAGCAAAATAAATGAGAGCATAGTGAATAGCGTCAATCAAGAAAGCAGCTTGTATAAAGATCTCATCCAAGTTAACCATTTGGACTCATTTGACACTTTACCCCAAAAATTGTTGCTAGGGTTACAATTTATAGAAAAAGAATGTACTTACAATTATTTCATTAAGACTGATGATGACTATTTTATTAATGTGCCAAATACTTTTCGTTTTTTGAGAAATAATTTACCACTTAAAAAAGTGTACACTGGTGATTGTAGAAATAATACTAAGCCATTGCGTTCCATGAATATGAACTATGCTGACAAGCGATATATTGTGTCCATAAAAGAATACCCACATAAGTACTATCCATACTACTGTCAGGGAGGTGGTTATTTGATATCCCAAGATCTTGTTGAAGGAATTGTTAGAATCTCTAATGTAACAAAAAAAATGAGAATGGAGGATGTATACATAGGGTATTTAATTGAAAAATTAAATATTCCTCTCAATAAGGTTAACAGTAGCGTTCCTTTGAAACAACTTTTTGAAACTCAGATGAAAAGTGGAAAATGTCGATATAAGAAGAATGCACTTTTACAACATAAAGCTACTGGTATTTGTATGGAAATGGCTTATGGGCTATCTTTATCAAAATTGCATTCGATTTAATAATAATATACTAATATACATTTAAAATGTGCAATCCTCTCACTGAAAAATAAAACATATAGTTGGTTTTTCCTATTTATAAATTTTTAAGGTAAATAAAAGCCTTCATTTTTTAAGGAGAGGGAAATCAAATACCTAAAGTTGTCATAAAAAAACTTTTTGAGCAAGAATCATACATCTTTTTATTTCTTCACTGTGACATAAGAACTTTTGGCAAAGTTTTCCGTTTCACTTATCAAACCATTTTTATTATTATTCATTCAACCAAAAACTCATTATCTGATCGAAGTACTGTCACCCTTATCTCAATTTAAAATTTCAAGACTTCTAGAAGAATTTAGGAGAAAAATAAAAAATTTTTTAACTGATATTTACGCGAAAGAATTTCAGATAATCTCTTTTTTAAACATTTTTTTAACAATATATATACAACTCTTACTGTTTCCTCTCCTAACCCATCTTAATGGGAATGGGGGTGGTGGGGGCGTCTTAATTTCTAAATTAAGACTATAATATAAACTTACTGAACTATGGTGACTCCTCAGATGTTTCTGACTTCCTCGAGTCCATAACATCTAGTTCTTTGTTTCCTATCATTTTTCAGCCATATTACTTCTTACTTGAAAACTCTTATTGACAAAATTCTAATGAACTTTCACTCACCATCGGTACTTTCTGGAAATCTCATAATTTCTATTTCAGACCAGTAGCTCAATTTATTACACTCTCCTACAACTCTGGATCCAAAAACAAAACACAACACATCTCCAGACGTTGCGTTAAAAACTTCAAAAAATCTGATTTTCTACAAGATCTTAATAGCGTTAAGTGGAATCAACATTTAACAAAATTGTTTTGATAAACAATATTCTAAGATCTTAAGATCTTATAAAATCTAGTAAGATCTTACAAGATCTTGTAAGATTTTCTACCAGGGTGCATACATGTGTGTTTTTATTTTTAAACTCAAGTTCTTTAGAAGTTGAAGCTAAGTTAAGCTATTATATAGATACATATTTTAACGTCCAACTTAATACTTTTAAATTTTTGAAGTTTAATTTTGCTTTTGCCTTCCTCTTTGATTAATAATAAAATCTATATAAATCTGCAATCATGGCCAAAATATTACGAGACTTATACGAAATTACGACACCTTATTAATTGAAAAAAAATACCACAAGCAGTTAAAAATATGGATACACCGTCCTTGGCATATTCAACTTTAAGTCTATCTTTTAGTTAATAGACTTAGAATTTAGATATTAAAAAAAAAATTTTTTCTTTCTAAGGGAAGGGATGAAAGTGACAAGTCCATAATCATTTGGGTTTGTTATCATTTTTGCTATTTTGGTCAAGAAAATCACTTTTACAACATGAGTCAAATATGAATTTGTGCTAAAATTTGATAAAAGTCTCATATAATATGGCCATGATTTATAGAATGTAGTTCATAGGTTTTGTATTTTTAAATACAACTTTTTTCTCTCACTCATCACCCGATTGCTGATTCTTGGATGAATTTTACCAAACTAAAAAGGTCAATTTCAGTTTATTTTATCGAAAACTGATGTATAATGTAGTAACTTTCATTTGTGAAGTCTTTAAAAATGTGGGTATTTTTGCGTCGAAACTCCTTTTTCAATCAAAACCCTCCTCTGGTGCTTTTTTTTTTTTTAAAGATGAATGTTTCAGGTTGAGGTGTAAAACATTTTTACAGAAGCCAGTTAGATATATTTTTGTGATGAATAGCCAAATTTAAAGTATAGGGTACATTAAATAGTATCGGTA
>JAUZNK010088081.1:0-12693 GCA_035046665.1 Euphysa ruthae | reverse complement strand
ACACAGACCTTGTTATGAAAATTATACCTGGCGTACTAGACTCCATACACCTTATATTATAAATAGCGTGTAACAAACATCGTACACCAGTAACATAGAACAGGTTTACGGTTGTACGCCCTGTGTACGCCTAAAATTTTATCTTTTTGTCTTTTTTCAAATGTTTCAAGTGGTGAAATGAATGTACTAATTGTTGTTTAATGTTTCATTACAGCCAACTATCGATTGTTGTTAGCAAAACGTGAAGTTTATCAAGGTTCAAATAAGAGATTCGCTATTAGCGAATCACTTTTAAATATTAGCGAATCAAAAAATATAGAATTGATTAAAATAGTTTATCTCCGTCTTCTTGGAGCAGTTTGATAATTCCCATTGTCTGAAAATTCTTTTTTTTTTTTTAAATAATCTTTTTCAGAGATTATTTTAATATATAAAAAATTCATACACGTGTTAATGTTTTTGCTATTAATAACAGAACTTTTTTTCTTCATTCTTAACAAGAATTCACCAAATAAAATCTCATAATGTTTAAAATTTATCATAAGCAAACATTAAAATTTGCGTTAGTAAATTTTTCTTTGTTCCGACTACTTGATTATCAATTATATAACACTCTTGATATAACACACACACTTTATTAGTAGTGTCTGTGGAATTAATTATTTCAGTGAGCACTTTTTTTTCTTGTAAATACATCTTTTTTTATCTGCAGATTATTTTATTATATTATTTTATATTACCTTGGATAGCTTTAAATGTGTGTAATTATAAGTTATACACAAACTATTTAATCCTTAAGCGGTTAGGGTGTTATAATAATTATTTGATAGAGTTAAATACTATTATTTTATCATATTGATCACCCCTTCCTTTTTATACTAGTGGTTATGTGAGCTAATCTTTCGTGGAATGTTTTCTTGTAACGATTATACCAAAATAAATAAAAACTGTTTTGATTTTTTATCAATCTATAAGTTACAATATTCTTTAAGTAAAATAAACATAATTTTATCCTACCCATAAGAACACTTTAAACAACAAAAAACATGCATCTCAATAAGATTGTTATTTAAGATATAAGAGCTTATTTATAATCAACAATAAAAATTTAAAATTATTTTTGTAAAACTTTTAAAGTACATGGCATGTGGCTAAAAGTGTGATGAGTTTTACTTCAATAATTCATTTCTCCTAAAGCATAGTTATCTTTGGAATTATGTGTATATAAACAATACAACACGATTGGATCAACAAATAATGTTAACCAGGAGGAATTGTCTGGGGGTAATTCACTAGGGAGAATTATCAATTGGAATTTTCCTGGAGCGGAATATATCTCAACACGATATAATACAATTTACCGCAATAGAGTTATTTTCTAAACTGCATTAGCTATGCAACTCGTAATTTGTAAGGTGGTCCAATATGCATATACATTTTAAATAAACACACAAAAAATAAAGAATGGTTGTTTGATATTATATAAAAGTGATTATAATGAAGTTTTTGTGGTTTTAACAAAACTGTTAGTTCATGAATAATAAAGTTAGTAGAAAATTCTTTTTTTCTTTTTTTTTGAGATATATGATTTAGACAAGCCAGGCGTACGGGGCCCAGTATGCCTTAATTGATCATGGCGTATGCGAGGCATGCACGTACGGCTGTTATATATCTATATATATACAAATACATATATATTATGAATATATAAATATATATATATATTTATCAAAAAAATATGTTAAAAAATATTGTTTCTGATTACTTTGGCATGTTGGCAATTTTTAAAGCTTAATCCCAGTGGCAGGACCCTAAAACACTTCAAATTTGATCTAATAATTTTGTCGGTTAGTCATTAGCGCTTGTTATTCTCCCTTTTTTTCTTTTCTTTTTTTTTTTCTTTCAAGTTAAAATTTGAGACTTGACCTTAAATTATATCAAACAAACATTATATAAAAAGGATTCTATTCACGATATAGGCTGCTGGCATATATATGTCATTTTTTTAGAGTTTGCTCACATGGATTTGGTCAACATAAGCTTTTATTTACAGCATTAAAATTTAACCATTTCTCTTTGTTTTTGAGCCACTCGAAGCTTTGTCTTTTCCAAAATCAAAGAGCTCAAAACAGGAATGAAGCTAAAACTGAACTGCATGTGGTAAAATCCTCACTTGAGGCAAAATAAATATTGGAAACTTTGATTTTAAAAAAAGAGAAAAGCCATTGGTTATCAGTGATGAGATTTGTGCTGATCATAAACAAATAAGTTTTTGTTCGATTTTAGCCAAGGAAACAAGCTTTAAAGAGATTTTCATTATTTTGTAAAAACTTATACACTTGAACAAAAATTTTTTCGCATATTTGGAATTGCAAAATGGATTTTGTCCAAAATTTTAAAAATTCCAAGTATTTTACAGACCAGATTACTTGCAGGCTCAAATTTCGAGGAAATGTCAAGTAACGGGGTTTTCGGACTTGAATTGGTGTATCTGAGACAAATAAACAGGTTTGAGATGTGCATATTTTTGATGGTCAAAAATTATGAAATATTTGGCCATCTGGTGTAAACTTGTTGAATGTAACTCCCATGAACCTAGTTTTGTCACACAAAGAAAAAGCAACAAATTCTCAAACAGATAGATGGAATTTGTGAGAAACATAGCTTGAAAGTTAATGCTATCATTAAACGTTTGAAATATTTCGGTATAATTAATTTCAATTGCAAGCTTTTACATATCGCTCTCCAAATGTCTCACTTGTAGTTTTTTTATCCTGTGACAATTTTTCAAATTTTCGACTGTGTGAATACTGCTTTCACAAACATCTTTTTATATGTCCAGATTCAGTTCAACTTCCTTTTCAGAGTATTGCTTCCTTTTTAGAGTATGTATTTATGTATGTATGTATGTATGTATGTATGCATGCATGCATACATGCATGCATGCATGCATGCATGCATTCATGTATGCATGCATGCATGTATGCTTGGTATGCATGTATGCATGTATGCATGGTATGGTATGTATGTATGTAGGTTTGTATGTATGTATGTATTTTCAGAGTACTAACTTTCAATTTCCAAGAGTATTAACTTTCAATTCAAGAATATCAGCAGAGCAGTTAAAATTTATAACATAATTTTTTCATATAATCTAAATGTTAACAACATTAAATTTTATCTTACTCGATTACAGAGCCATTCTGAGTTATGTTGACAAACGTTATCTTGTTTTAATAGCTGTGACATTTACTTTGCAGTAGATTAAATGAGAACGTGTCAACAATCTTGAAAAGTAAAAGTCTGAATTGAATGCACTTCGACACAATGTAACTTTTCACCATTGCATTTTAGGGTATAGGTTTTTTTTAAAAATCTTAATCAGCTTGAAATTGTCTTTCCAATTGCATATTATTGGTGCAATTTTAAAGAATTTTACGTTTCTCAATATCTGGTCTGTAAAATGTAGAAATGACAAAAAAAAAATTGAAAAACGAAAAAAACGATAAATTTGTAATAAAATTTTTGATTTTCTAGTACACTAATATACATATTTTTTTTGTTTAGCTAAAAAAGATAAATCAAGAAGGTATATCTGAAATGGACTGCGAAGAAATCGTTATAAAGAAATCTTCTGTTATTAAAGGTAAGATAATGAAATCTGTATAAAAAATTTCCTATAGTACTCAAACATTGCTATATAAAGATATTTATTTTACTTCCCCTTTAACAAAACTGGGAGGTCAAAAATCTTAATTAAAATTTTGACTGTATTTTTGTCTTATTTACGTCAACCTTTCAAATTTACCTTTCCCTTGATATGGAATAGGCTTTCTAATGAAAGAAAATCAATCACAAGCTATAAGGTTTTTAAGCATAAGATCAAGGAAACATTTTTTACCTCTCTGAATATAGTTCGTAGATCTAATAAATTTAGACTATAATTCTGTAAAAACTTTATTTTTTCTTTTTTTTTTTTAATTTTTTTTACGTTGTTTTTAAAATTTTTTTTTTATTTACTTTTACTATGCTTTGCCTGAATCAATTTCTCTGTTCTTGTGTGTGATGTATAATGGGACCACAATGGAAATATTGTTGTGCCAGACAATTTTTGTGCCTATCCTTGCCATGTTTTGTTTTTATCTTAACGTTTATTCTTGTTATTTTTTGCTTTTTTTGCCTTATAATTCTCATAGCTATATTTATTTTTGTTTGTGGTAGAATAAATATACTTGTGTACATAATTATTTACTTGCTTGCTTGTTTGCTAACTTGCTTACTTACTTTTTTTAGTTATATTTAGCATAAAATGTGTATTTTTATATTTTTTCAGAATTTGAAAAACAAGCTGCTAATGCGAAACAAACAGAGCGTCATATTGCACCCGGAGAAGCAAAGTTTTTAATGGGGTTAATAAAAAAGCATGGTCAAGATTACAAGGTAAACTTAGATGCATTCAACAAAGTCTATTTGTAATAAGTATTGTATTTAAATTAAAACTCTTACTATTTATAATAGTATTTGTTCTCAAAGATTTGCCCATATTTTGATTCAAAGTATTTTAGGTAAGATTTTTGCATAATTTCAGCAGTCGTTATTTAAGAACACACTTTCGTTAGGTGAAGGAAACTGCTTTGCTTGTGTTAGTCTAATCACTATTTTGATATTGAACTATAAATGTTCAAAGAAAATTTACTACATTAAATCTGTGGCAGCAAATTTTCTTGCCAGATTTATTAAATATTTCTTCTTCTTGATAGGCGATGGCTCGAAATAAAGAAAACACCTACCAACATACTCCTAAACAACTTAAACGGAAATGTGAGGCTCTGGTAAAATCAAAGCTTTTCATTAAATACCAAAAAATGTTTCCAGATTTATCTTTTAATACAATGGACACAACATAATTATTTCTGTGAAAGTTTTTGGTATTTGTGAGGCTGGTTGATGAAGAAGATTTTGTCCAGTTGGTGGCAGAAAATATAAAATCTTAATTTTTAGCTTACAAGTTGTATAGAATTTTAGTTGTCGAAAAAAATAGTACATTAAAGCATTTTTCTGTCTATTATAACCCTTTATGTGTGATCCTTGCTCTAAAATAAAGTATTAAATATTTTTAGTATATTTAAAGTTGTCAATGTACCCTGGGGTTGATTCTAAGAAGGAGTCAAAATTTAAAGTTGTCATATACTGTTTATTTGAGGTAATCTTAAGACTAATAGTCTTAAGATTACCTCAAATATGAGTGGGCGAGACACAATATCTTATATGTTACATTGCTTAATCTTTTTTAACTTTTACTAATGAAGAAAAGTGTTTATTTGCTGCAAAGATTCATTCTTCAGTTTTGTGTAAAATAAATTTCGTTGAGTTCAGCATTTTTTGCGAGAAAGTTGCACAATTTACTTGATTAGCAAACAACTTTCCAAAATTTTTCCAAAGTTTCTCGGGCTTCAGTAAAGTTGATAAGCCATAGTGTTAATATGAAAATTTGTCTTCTTTTTCACACCAGGATGAAATTTACTTGAACTTTGGAGAAAGTGGTTTTAAAAAATTATAAAGGAATCAAGTTTTTATAATATTACGCATAGTGAATACAAAGTGTCTGTAAGGAGTTTTATTTAGTATTTAAGCGCAATTTTATTTTGTTCTTTATTGAAATATTATAAAAAAAAATTAAACAGATTTATTCAAAATATCCTAAATAATATAAATTTTTTAGTTTGCTATTGGTTATACTTTAACTATTCTAATAATATATTAGTTCAATTTGAAGTATACCATTTAACCATCCTGAACAGGGATTAAGCAGCCAATTGTTAGATGTTATAAACAATTTTATGTTAATTTTAAGATTAAAACGTGCTATTAAAAAAGCATTGGTTTTTTAGAAGTCCATTTTGCTTATTACTACTGTTAATTATTGTTTGTTTCAAAATTTCCATATTTCGATATATTATAAGTGTGTTTATCATCACTAGGTCATAGTTATAATATTATATATGGATGCTTTACAAAATGTAAAAAAGGAAGAAGATCGTTTGAGTGATAAATACAACACCTACAAGAAGAATATTATTCAAAATCTTGATGATTTCATTGAGGAAATCAAACTGCTTAAACAAAATCTAACTGATTGTAAATATTTATATCGCACCCTATACCAGATAACTATGTTGGATTCATTAAAATACTTTTAATTCATGTTGAAATCCCCCGCCCTTTTTTTCCTCGTTTCTGAAGACAAATTAGTGTAAATGCCAGTCACCTTGACATGAGAAAACTTTTGTATGTGAATAACAAAATTTTATGAATTAGTTGTAATTTAGTCAACCCAAAGAATTTTAGTAATTCACAAGAAATCTTTTAGCTACTGTTCTGATTCCTCATTATCTGTTTTATTTTAAAAGATAAAACCTCAGCCATTTTGATTTTCACATTTTTATGGCTAATACCTTATATGAATTTGTTAGACGTCCTAAAATGGAGTTCTACTACACGTAGTATTTGACAGAAAATCTATTTTCCCTCAATATTCTCAGATTTAACCGACATGCTTTTTAAATTTAACCAATCATCAATTTTCCTGGAATTTTTGTTTTCCAATTTCTCAAAATTTGATTTAAATTTTTTTAACTCGGATCTTTAATAGTTAGTATATCTGTATCTATATCTTTTTTTCCAGAAATGATATTCTGTATTTGGCATTTGGCAAAAAATCTTTTTGACCAGAAATGATATTTCTTTTTATAAAATCAATGGTTTAAATTTTAGATTAAGATTATAATTTGCATTTTTTTCTAAAAGGTTTATTTATTTTATTCAGTAACAGATGATTTATCACCACTGCAAACACAGCTACTTTCCTCATGCGCAAAGAAAGTTAAAGAAGTTACTAACAAAGTAACTCTAGAGCATAAAGAGTTACATACATATGTTTCAAAAATTGGAAAAGCAATTGACCGGGTATGGTTATTGAAAGGCTAAATCATGTATTTTGAGTTTTTAAAACTTAATTAAAGTTACGCGTTTAGTAACTTTGCATTTTTTCTTAAATTTTTCTGCCGTCATTTGTTTTTTGATTTAATTGTAATTTAATTAACTAATTAAAATAGCAACGCTTGAAATTTCATGTGTTATGTTTAGAATTTTGCGTTTGATTTTTCTGGAATCACACAGGAAGGCATATTTGATGGGAAAGCCAGGGATTTACTAAATGAAGCTGTCGCCGAACATTTGCTGAGACAAGGACGAGTAGATATAGCAGAAACATTCATGCAGGTATCTTTCTACATCATGTATATATTTTTTTTTATATATGGCGAATTACCCCAAAAAAAAAATTAAAATTAATTTCTATTATTCTTTTGGTTTTCTTTTGGAAGCTCCAATCACGCTTGAATAACAAAGATATCAGTTTTTTTCAATTATTTAGAAATACAATAAAATATTTCATACGTTTTGATTTCAATGTTTCAATTTTTAATGCAATTTTTTTGATTGATTTTTTGCTTAATATTTTAACCCTGTCAATTTCACTGAAAATGTTTAATTATCTGAAGCTTTGTTAATAGATAATATTTTTTTTTTTTTTTTACAAGTAAAAATTTTTGTGTTGAAATAAAGAACAGCAAAAAAAATAATTTAAAATATTTTGGAACATAAAACCACACAAAAAGTTTTGCTTAAGGTAAAAAAGTAAGGTATCAAGTAATTAAATAAAGATTTCTTGTTACTGATAAAAATTTTTAGAGATAATTTAATTTAATAATTTCATTTTACTTTGATGATGATGTTGAAATTTCTTGAGATTAACCTAGCTGTCTTCTGTAATTTCTTTGAAAAAATCCAGATCCAAATCTAACGTTAGGCTTCAGGAAATACTGTAAACAAATGTGATAAAAGATTTTCTCTTTACATGAAGCCTTTTAGAATATTGTCAAAGTTTCATATATAGTGGGTATCAACCCTTTTAAGCAGCAGGTGAGACTATGTGGACCCTCAAAACTCAATTTGCATAAATTTAATAAATAATTTTCCCATAGCATCAACTTCTGTAGGTATTAAGTGAGAGCATATAAACCCTCTAGACTCAATTCCCATAAAGTAATGATAATGTTTTCACAGTACTAACTTCTACAGGTGTTGGGTGGGATCATGTAACCCCTCAAGAATTGAATCACAAAAGCACAATAAACTATTAACCCACACAAATTTCAGAAAAATAAAGTTAGTAATCACAGCTTAACAGTTAAAACAAACTCTTAGCTTCATAAGACTAATATAAACACTAGGCAGTAAACTTTCCAAATAGCAATGTTCCTTAAAGCTTCTATTAACATTTTTACCTAATCACAGATGATATTTGTTTATTTTATAACTTTGGTTGTGAAAAACAAAAACCTCTACTCGGTAACTAAATCATCCAAATTATTAGTACTTTCTTGCCTACAAAAATTATATAAGCAAACCTTATGCAGTAAATATCTAGTTCTTAATAATAACATTGTCAAACCACCAAGATTTTCAGAAATAGACTCCAGAAAAGTTCAAAACCCCCTTTTGATAAATACTTAGTATTAATTAATTCGGAAAAATTCAAGAGGTATTGATTTTCAAGTATAAAGAAATTCTTTTTCAAATAAATTTTCAATAACAAAACTTTTGGAACAATCAAAGAAACATAGATTTCCAATTGTAAATAAATTCTTCTTTTTTGAATAAATAACGATTTTCAATATCAAATTACAATTCTGCAAAATATGCACAAGAAACAAGATTGCTAAAAGTTAAAGATCTCTTTGATGGATCATAAACTGAAAAACTAATTTTTTATTCCTTACAGTTAACTTGTGTAGATATATATGTTTAGTATTATAAACACCATAAATTATTAAATCCAATGACGGATGTTATTCCTATACAAAATTTTCATGTCTTTCTTAGAAAGTTCTTTTGGCCTGTAGCGCTCAAAACACTCTTATGAAAGACGTCTCTGCGTCAATTGCTTGTGCAATAACCATTTTAGCGTTTTGTTAAATATTTAAGCGTGTTTTCAGCACTAATTAATATCAAAGTAGCGTTTATAATTTAGGTGTGGCCTTGCGTGTTTTCTAGAAGCTTCTTGATCATAAATCAGAGTTTTATATAAATTTTTTACTTTTTTTTCTTTTTTTTTGTAGTCTATTATTATTCCTCTGTCACAATAACATAAAGACCTAGTTCCAATACTGATACTTGTATAATTAAACTGTAACTCAATCTCATGTGAATAAGAAGTGAGATGTAGGACGTAATAAAACTATGTATTTCTAAAAAACTTCTTATGATGGCAAATCACTTATATAAAGAACCTCAACTTTTAGGAAATTTCTAACAATTGCTTAAGTAGATAATTCCAAAATTTAAAAAAATATATATATATATATATAATATATATATATCTTTACGATTTAAAATTTGAGTTATGCAAATCACATATTTTTCTAAAAATTTGTGTGACCGAATTTCTGTGCAATTAATTGTTCCCTGTGACTATAGAAAACATTTATCACGTATGGGTGTGGCAAAAAATCTCCTTCCCAAGCAACAGAGACTTAACGATGATTTAGACAATAAGCAATAAAAAGTTTTAACCATAGAATTTTGTATGAAGTTTAGAAAACCATTGGAAATACATTTTTTATTTAGGAAACTGGGTTGTCATTGGAGGCTGAGCACAAAGAGTGTTTTACTGATTTGAACCACATGCTTAATGAATGCAAAGAAGGAAGATTGCAAACTGCCCTGAAGTAATTCAATTCAATACAATACTATATTTTACATTAGGATCATCATATTACAATAACCAATTGTCATATTAAAAAAAATTTTTAGATAGACATATATATATATATATATAAAAAAATAATAAATAGACAAAAACTTTTTGCAGCAAGCAAAAACACATATATCCACTCCACCCTTTCATCTTCCTTTTAAAATTCAAAACACTTTTACTATTTTTGATCTCATCAGAATAATTTTTCTAAAAAAAGCAAGCTTTAAATGAAGTGAGTTTGTTCCACATGTAATGGTGCGAGCTGCAGGTATTTTGAGAAGTGATTTATTCTGCAGATTTTAAGTCAAACTTTTATCAGAGAATAATTCTCTGAACAGTTTTGGATTTACCTGGTTTACAGATTTCTTAATTTTGACCGTTAAGAGTTGCCGATGTCTAGTGTTGATGCTGCAACCTTTATCTAACGAAGATAAATTAGATAAGACTTAAATATGTGTCATTATAGACAGCACACACTGCCCATTTATGGATACTATTTATAAGATACATACTTGACTCATTACAAAACATTCAAATTGTTTGACAGAAAAAGTAAGGCACTATATTTGCATTTAAAATATCTTTAGCCAAAATTTAGGGCATGTACTACCCACATAATGTTTTTTTCAAGTTTTATTTGTACCAAACATATTATGTTAGTCGAATTACAGCTGAAAATTCCGCCTTTTGTCTTATTGGTATATTACCTACTGTTGCCCTACAAACAGACCTACAATCACTAGTGTGTTTCCCCCAACTTTTTCAAGTTCGTTCTGGAATATGCAGGATGTTAGGAAATATTATTTCTGACGTATCGGGCGTATCGGCCCTCTTTAAATTTTTTTTTGGCGTAACAGGCATTCCCAAATAAAGTCTTAAAATCAACTTTTTATATGACTTTTCGAAATGTTACCCTTTATTAAACTAAAACTTGGAGTAATTTTAGTAAGTCGTATTTTTAATATATTGAGGATATCAGTCATTTTGGTTTAAAAAATTTTTTCTAAAGTTTTTCAAAAATTTTACTTTGGGTATACTAAATTTTGCTGAAGTTTTGGGTCTTCGCCTTTTTGATTTTATTATAGTTCATAAGCAGCGTTTATATTGCATATAAAGTTATATTAAACTTGATTTTAATTTTTTTTAACTCAAAACCTACGTTTTGGTTTAGAATTATTAAGATGTATTTAATTTTGAAATTATTGTGTTTGGAATATTAATTTCTTTTTATAATTTTTAAGGTGGGCATCTGATCATCGTGAAGAACTAAAAGCTAAGAAAAGTTCTTTGGAATTCAAATTACACAAATTAACTTTCTTGGGTCTCCTTGAACAGGAAAGATACAAGGAAGCTCTGGCTTATTCAAAAATATTTGCTTCTTTTGATGAACACGCTAGCGGTATTTTTATTGTTTTTTGTTTGTTTTCTGTTTTTTTTTTGTTTGTTTATAAATTTTTAAAATAATTTAAATAATATTTATAAAGCTAAAATTTTTCATTTTCGTAATTTTGAAATTTTAAAAATTTATCTCAAGAAAATGTCTAAATTCTGCCAACATTTAGAAAAAGATATTTCTGAATGTTTTGGTGTGTTAACCATTTTTAAAATTGTATGGTATCCTGGTTCTGGCAATTTTTGGATAATGTTAGATTGTTTTGGTGTGTCAGCCAGTTTGAGAGTCTTATCAGATCCAGGCCTCAACCAAATTCAAATAAAAACATAATATTATCATTAATTTAGTTTTTAGTTCCATTTCTACTAAAATATTGTTTCTTTGGAAAAATTATTTCTTTAATTACAAATCATTAAATTGGAAATATTATTAGGCTACAGGCTTGTGAGCTGTTGAGCCTAAAGCAAGTCAGATTATTAAAAAAAAAAAACAAAAATTCATGTCAATTATCTTTACTTTTTAATCCTTGGAAAAACCACTTTTTTCCAACACCACATGGTTAATCATTTTGAAATTTTACTAATTGCAAAATCATTACTAAAACCTTATCAGCTATTTAGCATCTTCAGAAAAAAAGAAAAAAAAATCTGAGTAATATGTCTCTAAATAGGTTAATTTTGTTCCAACAACACTCTTCTTTTTCCTCTCTTCTTGTGCTTATTATGTTACAACATTTTTAACATATGGGCTGATTCTGCTCAAATTGTGTATGATGTTGAAAAGTATCTGAGATTACTGTTTGTTTGATGTGTTTATTTGTAATTTTTTGTTTTTCACAAAAATTTTTTTTATAAGCGTCTCCACCTATTACTTGCACCTATTTAGCTACTAATGGTTTTTCTCCTCCGTTCCTTCCTGTACACTATTATTCCACTTTTTACCAAACATCTAGTTTAGTTGTTCAGAATAGCATGTTGGAAAGCTCATTTGTAGTGTTAACATTTAAATTGTCTAGATATTCAAAGACTGATGGGTTGTTTTGCATATGCAAAGCATGGTTTGAAGAATACACATTATGTTGATTTATTTGAACCTGCTAACCTAGCTGATATCAGTGATTGTCTAGCAAAAGATGTATGCTCACTCTTAGGGCTCTCAAAGCAAAGTCCATTGGAAGTAAGCTTAACTGCTGGGTTTAAGGCTTTACCTAGTCTTTTACAGATCAAGCAGATCATGAAGCAAAGACAAGTTGAAGGAATGTGGACAGAGAAAGAAGAATTGCCAGTAATGATTTTAAAATAATAATAATTTCCACATTGGTTGCTTGTTTGAAAAAAAATGATGAATTCTAACTTTCTTAATCTTAATTTGAATTTTCAAATAAGGTAGAGAGAGGTATTAGGAGATATTTTGTATATGTATGTATGTATGTATGTGTATATATATATATATATATATATATATATATATATTTATTTAT
>JAUZNK010088070.1:0-12695 GCA_035046665.1 Euphysa ruthae | reverse complement strand
TTATGGCGCTTTAAATGCACCCTACTCTCTGTGCGTACTATTACGTCTCTAACAATTTTGGTACAGTACAGATCTGCATACTATTACGGCTTAAACGCTTTAAGGGTTAAGGGGGTTGAATGGAAAAAATCTTAAAATTTTAAAGATATTTTACCTTTATCTTATACTTTAGAAAATCATTTTTTCAAAAAATACGAAAAATTACTGCGCAAATGATTTTTGATTTCTAAACTCACAGAAGTTAGACAGTTTCATAAAAACTACTTCCATAACAAAAGATCGTCGCAATGCAGTTGATTCCCTAAAATCTTTCTAAATTACGTAGAATAAGAGTTAAAGTTGTTTTCTATTTCCCCTTATTCTTCTTTATGATAATTATTCTTTTTAAAAACAATGCTTGAAAGTCCCAATACTTTATAAAATCTCTATACTGTGAATTTAATTACAAAGAATTTTTATCAACCATATATTTTTTACGAACTGCGCTTAATTTAAAAACAATTATTTTTCACTTTTGTATATCGGAGTTACAGTTAACCCCCCGCTACTTCGACATCTCACTATCTCGACACCCCGCTATGTCGACGTAGTTACTCTGGTATTGTCAAAATCCCTTTTACTTCCCAATTAAAATATCCGCTTATCTCGACACCGCTAACTCGACCCCATAGTTTTATCGAAATTTCATCGGTATTTCCGACGTCGACTCAAAAATCCATTTCCGACCAAAATCCAACGTCGATACAACGTTCTATTTCCACGTCGAGCCCACTGCGACGGTTAAATTAATGAGATACAATTAAAATGAAAATTTTTTTCTCGCCTAAGCTTAAAATTTAAAGGAAAAAAAGCATAATACTTTCATTATTTAAAGCTTTAAAGCAAACAAAGAACAACTTCTCACATAAAAGCTCCGGTATCATGAAATTCTGGAATTTACATATTTAGCAAAATATTTTCATGTCTGTATAGTAAAACGCTATATATAGCTAGATAAGCTTTTATACATTGATGATTTTTGCGTGAAAATAAAACGAACATTTGTGAGCAAAATCGGGTTGAATTTATACCACCAAGTTTTGTCACCTATATGAGCTGAATTTGCCTGCCGTGATACCACACAAGTAAATGGTTGAATGATACCCAGCGTTTACGCACTTTTCTCCAAAAATATTGGTGTTACATATAAACGCTATTTCATTGAATTGTGAAACCAACTGCCAGTAATAGCATTGAATATCCACTTTAATATTATCTGATTTTGAGATCGCCGCAGTAAATTGAGCTTGTCTCTTATTTGCAAACTCTGATATAACCGGGTGCATTTTTAAAATAAAAGCGGTTAGTCTACAAGGGTGATATAAGGAAGACCAAGAGTTTGCCCTCCATTTAAAATGATACCAGCTTTGCCTTTCATATCCCCACAAAATGTTGTCGAAGTATTCGTGATACTGGCAGACCTTATTTCACAGACTTACGGTGAAGATTGTGACGCAGATATTGACTATTTCGGGGGCATTTTTGTTTGACGGTTTCGACTAAATGGTCCCCGAGCAGTACTAACTTTTGATATTAAAATGTTAAGCATGTTCCACGGAACTGCTGAAGACACGCCAAGAGTTAACAACAACAATGAAGTTTGGGTCAATAATTTTTAAGCTGTATGTGCCTGCTATCATCCAAAATTTTTGTTTCTGAGGCTGCTAAAAATTTCGTGTCACTTGATTGATTTGTCATTGTACAGGCAGAAGCAGGGCATCAACCACCTGTTAAAAGGAGGTGTTATTTAAACAAAAACAAGAGGATCTTAAACATTGCACACGTCTTTGCAAATAGAGAAAATATCCTGTACTATAGAACTATTGCATATAGGCTCTTCACTAATTGTTCTGGTATTTAAAAAAAATAAGCCTGCGTAAAATTTCCTGTAGTTTTGGCTTACTATTTTTAACCATTATGTTTATATTCTTAATTTGCATAATATAGAATTTTTTTTTGGGACAATTTCTCGGATGGTAATTATTTTATGAACAAAGATATCCATTGAAATTTTCAGTGTAACTTCTGTTTATATATTTGATACGCTAAACGTTTAAATATGTATATAGCTTACTTAATAGTTAATCAACAACGCCATTTCTTATAAGAAAACCTCAAAAATTAAGAAATCTAAGTAAAAAATATTAGAAGAAAAATATCTTCAGTCTATGTTGATTTAGCATATTTAACTAATTGATAAAGATATCTGGCACAAATTTTAAATAAAAATACTTTTCTGTTCTCTTTATATCATTGATCAATGGTTATGTATTGATTATAATTTTATATGGATGTAAGTTCAGCTGCAAGAGGTATTAGGTCGTTTCGTAATCGCTTAAGTAACCCTGGATGCAACTAGTTTGTACAAACTTCCATGTTCAGTTTATATCTCATTTTAGATCTAATACCAAGTTGTTATTTAAAAAACATTGAGATACATTCAAGATCGTCATTAAGATGTTTTTCGATGATTTTAAAGTCTGTGTTGGAAGTGTACAAGACCGTATCATCAGCATACAAAATTATTTTACTGTTTTGTAAATAAAGATCAAGCGCGTTAATAGAAACCAAAGCCAACAATGGTCCAAAACATGGAGAGCCTTGAGGGACTCCTCTAAGTACTGTATTTAGTTCTGAAGACGTCGAGTTATAGTGGACTAACTGTTTCGATTTAAAACATAGCTGGTGAACCAAAGGTTTTTGGTTAAAGCGATTCCATATGGTTTTAATTCTAGTTGAAGTCGGCCGTGATCTGCCATATTTAAAGTTTTTTCAAGTCTAAAAAGGTTGCATCGGTATAACTAGGTTTGTCCATACTAGAAGCAACATGATCAGACTAGAATCTTTACTGCTTGTTGAGTTGATTGGTTTGTTCGAAAAGCGGATGTGGATTTCGATAGTAGATCTTTTTGTTCCAGATAGTCTCTAAGGGTTTGTGATATTTAATAATATAGATAGGAGAGATAATGGTCTGTAATTATCTATTTATGAATCCTTATCTTAAGGTGGAAATAAAGCTTGGGTCATTTTTTACAGAAAATCTTAGGTTGAGCTGACGAATTCAGTATGAAATAACTCAAAAAACCAAAACTTTCTTTAAAATAATAAATAATTATTTATATTTGCGATACGATGATAAGTGAAGTGATTATCATCAATCTAAGAGAATATGACGGGAATTAGGGGTTTTTAAATCGTTTCTGAGGTTTAGATTTTCATCTTTTTTTTTTTTTGTTTTTTTTTTTGGTTATCAAAAAACGTGAAAATTGTTATTGTTTCAAAAAGGTAATTTTTAGTTTCCAAATATTGCGATTCTTTGGACTACAACAGCGATACACATTCCCAGACAGAAGCAAAATATGGCTTAACTTTTAATTCTTCTAAGAAATAACAAGTACTTAAAAGAAGTTAGTCCAGTCAATTAAATGTTGAACCTCAAACTAATTGCAAACATGGCGGTTTTTTTTTAGTTACTTTAGTTTCTTATGTCCTAAATAACTACATATCAAAAAATGCACCACGGAAAATGACGTTTTTGGGCCCAAATCCCCAAAAATTATCAAGAATATCAAAAGTAGTCAAATTTGGTACTATTGGATTGGCAATGTTATGGAGATCAATTTTTTCTCTAGAACTAATATGTCAAAACTCATTCATTAAAAGTTATAGACAAATATGTGAAGTATCTTCTCTGCATAATTCTGCTACTTGCATGTGTGATTGGTTTTGCTTATTTAGGGAAAAGTCTATTTCCTGAAACTTTTTATCAAAATTTTTTAACCACTGCTGTTTTTCCATGTCTATAAATTTCAGAAGTGGTATAACATCCCATAAATAATGTCTCACAAAGATTTGAACCAAGTGCTTCTTTAAAATTTTAAATATCTATTGCAGTTGATGTTGTTTTTCCCTATAAATGAGCAAATAGTAATCCGATACAATCGTTTTGTAGAGCAATAATATGAGAAGATTGGTGTATTCGCCAATTAAATTAACGTCTTTTTCGACATTTTCTAATATCATACTTTCCACATTACTCATGTCTGAGTCGCTTCCCGAGTAAAAGAATTTGCACGACACATTTACTAGGGTATCACCGACTCATTTACTAGGGTACCACCGACTAGTCTGATAAATTTCTCGTTGTTCTGGTTGTTGCTCAGGAAATTCCTTTGAATATGTAACTTTCATATCGGTTCTGAAGTGGCGTGCTTGTCCAATTTCTATAAGTCATGTCAATTATGCTTAGGCCTTTATTATATCCATCGGATACAACAGTGCACAAAGTATAACTTCTCAACACTAAATCTTTATAAGAACTGAGAATTGATTGGCCATCGAAAGTTGAGAACAAGATGACGTTTTTAGCTGTTAGGTCAACGCTAGATAGTATTTCACAAACACATTCAGTATAACAAACAGAAATTTTCAATTGAAAGTAACAAAATTGCCCTGTTAAAGATTAAGAAATCGATATATCACCCAATTAATTAAATCTGGAGACAATCCTCAGGCAAATTGCAGCAAACTACTGAATAATGGTGCTTGCCAATAAAGAAAACAACTAGTGCTGCATCTGGAAGCAAGCACTTATGAACAGCAGTGTTTTGTATCATCTTACTTTCAAATTTGAATATGAGGGTATTAATCTAAAGAACTCTTGTCAAAAAATACCAGCTAAGTTTCTACAGCCATCGCTAACAATCAGGAGTGTCATTTATTAACGTTATTCTAATGTTTCTTAATTACTTTTGCTAGACTTGTTTTAACAGCCTTTCTTAACAGGAACGGAGTTTCATAAATAGTAGGAGGATAGGAACTTTATGAAGCACTAGATTTGTAATAATTGAGCATGCATTCAAATGGTAAGATATCATATATAATTAGACCATCTAAAATCTTACCTCAGGCTAGATAAGAATGTACATACATAGCAAGTATTTACAAAATAACAATAAAACGTTAATTTTAAAACAAAGATATCATAAAATGATCTTGACAAGAAGTTAAAGACGATGTATGTTAGGGAGAAACTAAAGGTCGCTTCATAGACACCGCTTTGAAAGTATAAATAAATAACAAACTAAGAAATATATTATTTCAACAAAAATTTTAAACTACATTTATGAAAAAATCAATAGATTTCTAAGATATCTCAAGCTTTTATCTAAAAAGTCGTTCCACAGACCTCTGTAACATATAGAAAACTACATTGGATTTAGAAAACTTGGATTTTATAAATGGAAGTTGAAAATTATTTGAATCTTTAATATATCGTAAGTATAGATTTTGGCGAGAAGATTTCTCACACAAATTATCGAAAATTTTAGGCAATGTTCCGCACTCAAAGCCTCGCATATACATTAATAATCGCAAATCGAACTTGATCAATTTTACGCGTCGTAAAAATTCACTGCAACATTACAATAATATTTAGGCGCACACGGGCTGTAGAGTCTTTATAATCTTCCCATTCTCAAACTCTTTTTTCTTTATTTCAAATGATAACTAAATATATAAACAAAACTTCATGCTCCATCATAATCGTTCATAAAAATTATTCCTAATTTATAATCGAAAATCGAAATTAATCAGTTTTGCGCACCACAAGTATTCATCACAGCTGATAGTTTGATATTCAAATAATAAATTTGCCTTACATTAAAACCTACATCTTTTTAAGGAAAAAAAGGGTTAAGCTTGGTTCAACTTTTAGTAAGTGATTGTATATAATTTTACGTGTGTCCCAAGGCTCTAAACTTGAGCCTCTTCATTTTAATATTTTCATAAGTGATACGTTCTTTTTTGTTTTGAATTATGATATTTGTAACTTCGCAGATGACAATACACTCTATACGTGTGGTATTTCTATTAAAAATGTGTTATAACGTCTGTACAAGGATACACTCAGATTAAAATAGTAGCTCAAATCAAATTATATGTCAAAAAATTCCGTTTCAAATAATGTTTTTAGGGGTGAAAATTCCTCCTAGTTTTACTTTATATCATGAGATAAAAAAGAAGTTAAACTTAAATTTTTTGTAACATATCAGAAAGTTATGTATACAGACCAATAATAAATTGAGTTATATGATTAGATTAAAAAAAGACTTGAATATCACACAGGCAAAGACTCTTTAAGCTATTTTTGTAATGTCCATTGATTTGGATTTTTTGTAAGGAAACTGACTATAATGTGATCCATAGTGACCTATCCATCCTGTATATTACGCTAAGTATTTATTAGTTTATATGTATTAAAATATAAAACTTATTGTAGTAGATTAGTGTCTGTTAGTTATATTGTATTGTTTAACACTACGTATAAACCAAAGTTAAATAGAGATATGAATGAATGAATAAATGGATAGGCAGTTTACAAGTCTCACTCCTGCAAACTATTCCACTGGGCGATACAAATTCTGGTGACAAACCTACTGGAGTGCTAGTTTACCTGACTATGACGCTCACAAAGTGAACACACGCACATTCTAATCAATCAAAGTAGATGTTGGAGACACACACGGCGAAAGCATAGACTTAAGTGCTGAAGTCGGCATTCGTAAAAGGAAATAAGACTTCGATTGAAACTTACTAATAATACAATTAGTCGCCACTTTCTTCATCGCTGTTACGAAGCTGGATCAAGCGAAATGAAAAGCGTTGAAAAGTCTGCTCTATCAATTGCTCAAAACGACGTCTCAGCGGCTTTTACAACGAAAGAGCCGATAAAAGATAGATTGAAAGCTGCAGCTCATACAATAGCCACCAAGGAAAACCTCATGAATCTTGGTCGTACTGGGCTTAAAGCTGCGCGCCCGATTATCTGAGTCAGCATACATACCTTTCCAAACTGGATTTCGCCGGTAAGGGTTGGGCTGCCAACGGTAATATTATTGAATTATTGCAAGCTATGTTTGAGGCACTGCAAATTACGCGTTAGTTTTCTAGTTCGATGGATCACAAGCTCCATGTTGGAGCCTCACTAAAAGAGGATCATTGTCAATTGCCAGAACTTTTGCAGAAGCACTAATCCATCCCATCACAATTATTTGCTGTGGTTTGGTCTCATCAGTTGTAGTAGTGGCAATGGATCGTAGTAATATGTCTGATTTTACGAGCTAGGTATGTCAAAAACCACGCAGTTCGAAAATTGGGCTGCAAAATACGTTATTCACATTCTGGGAGTTTTTGTCGCTGACAATCTTCCAGGTCCAGGTAGAGTCTCGGCCGCTACCTCATTAATTTCTAAATGTGACTAACACGAGCTATCCAGTATCCACTGAGTATTAACGTTGAATTTCATATGGTGGTGTTGCAATAACGTCAGTGGAGTAGTTCGACTTATTCGAACACATCATACTAGGGCAAATCCTTTCGGACGTGGTTTGCTGAAGTTTGCCGCCGGTTTGGCATCGACTGTTACAGGTACACCATTGCTGACATTCAGGCAATGTCTGCAACGACATGCGGAAACAATGCACTTTGGCTCTGCAAAAATAGAACAAAAAATGATAGGGTGACTTAGGCCCTGAAAGAGCAGAAAATGAGCTGTGCAGTTAAAATCTTGTAAAACTTAAGACCGATATGAACTATTTTTTCGCATCGCTCACATGGTGGTGATAAAAATGGCTGAATAATTGCACTAAAGACCGGCACGAGAAAGGACACAAAATCAGCTGGACATTTTTTCAGTAAGTATTCTTGTTAGTGCTTGGCTCTTAGGGCCAGTGTTTCGAGACTGTGCCTGTGTTTTCGTAGCGTGGATTTAGATTGAGACTTGTTTAATATGTATCTTCATGCTTGCGATTTGTTCAATATAACATGCTTCTTGCTGAGGAGCTTTACACCAATATGTTAAAGGTCAGCTACAATGACCCTACAGATTAAATTCCCGGCACTTTTTCTAACACTTTTATAACTTTTTCTAAAAATTTTCTAGACCGTGTTGCGGTTTGCATTTTTTCTCACAACTATACCCATGCATCTCCGTTTATAGACCACAAAGCTACCCGAACTCACTCAATATGTGTGTTGGGGATTGATTGGGCTGCTCAATAAATGGCTTCGTTAGTCGTAATCCACAATTTTGAAACACAAAACCAAACCTTTAACTTCTAAAGAGCATGATATCTTTCTCAACGTTTACTATAGCCCTGTAGGATTTCAGGGCATTACCCATTCCATTCAAAACTACCAAAAGGGCGCTGCCTCAAAGCAGAGTTTTAGGAGGTGGTTATCTAACCAAGAGGTCGGGAGTTACATGCAAACACGACCTCCAATGGAGGAATTTGCCCGTTTTAAAGAGAATCGAACCAATGAGCTCCACCAAGCCGATCTTCTCCGCTGCCCGTGACATTTAATGTAGCCCTGTAATAAGAGTCTGGTACTCTACCTTACACAGTTTTTATTTTCAGCGACGATTACTTCCGTCGATTACTACAGTGAGTTCTCTTTGACTTCTGTGTATTTTGTCCAACCCATTTGTCAGTCTCCTTGACATTGCGCTTCAATCTTACCTTGATCAGGGCAATGTCTTGGGTGGTTTAAAGCGCCGAAAGAACAACAGGACCCTGGATGTCGACTGGTGGTATGACCCTCACAATCTGACTTACCAACTTCACACGCAAGACTACCGCGTAGACAATATCGCTTATCCAATAGCTGAGGCTGTGGTCTGCCTCGATCAACTTTCATCTAGAAGTTTCACTTCATTCTTAACCTCAATTTTCTCATTAAATAAAATAATATGACTAGAAGGAATCACTAAATGGAGGAATCTAGCCGTGGTCCCTACAACATATTACTTGACAAGTTCGGTGGGACAGTTAGTCACGTATGATCATGAGAGTCTTTGTTGGAACCTTACAACACTCATCAAACACTATAACCTCAGCAAGATTTTTGAGTCGATGACCTAGGGAAGTGGGGTCCCACTCTTATATCGGCTTCGTACGGCTGATGCAGAAGTAACGATCGATGGTTTGAGCTCGATGGGATTCCAAACAAAGACGGCGGTTTTTTTGATACGACCCGGAGAGGTCATTTTCAGGAGTGAGTACAACAAGCTTGCGCCCAGTAAAAGTTTTCACGTCCCATTCCATCTTACCCTCCCACACTGACTAGTCAAATACATACACCTAGCAGTAACTGACATGAGTTTAGATGGAAACGGGGTAATTTCACTTACTTTCAATTCAAGTTTCTCTGCAGATTCTACTGTCCAAGCTGCAGCCTCAGGACACCACTCGTATCCAGGTTGCTTGTGTCGTTATTGTCCATGTTTTATTAGGCCGTTTACAACAAGTAGGCTTTCTACCTCGACGGGAAATTGTTGTAGATGGCATCTGTGAAAACCCGTAGGACATATTCATGGGGAAAAGTTTCAGCATCCTTCGGAGCGCAACATTATTTTATGGGAGGACGAAAACCACCGATCCCTTGTTCTGTCGTCTTTACATTTCAAGTAATGGATGTCTTCGGCTTTCTGGAAATTCAAAACCGATTTGTTTCCCTAAAACTTTGCAGATGGACTTCCAAGACTCAGTAGGAAAACTTGATCTTTGGTTTGGTACCAATACTGTAAACAACCTTCGGCAGTAGATTTCATACAAGAACTTATTCAGTTATTAAATCAGTAGGAAGCTTTGACTAGTTTCGATTTTTTCTTTTCGTAACAAATTGTCATTTCTTAAACGTTGTGTATTCAGCCGCATTACGTTCTTGTTGTTTATTCATTTCGTGTACATACAAGCAAACCGATTTTGAATAATTAAAACGTCCACACGCAGCAAACACTGATAAAGCTGAAATTAAAGCTGCTATATGAAAGTCACAATTTCCTAAACGGTCAGCAACTATTAATGATTGGACAATCGAAACTACGGATTGATATTCCAATCAAATCTTTGTTTCATTATCCTTTCGTTGAATGCAGTTAAAATAGGGTTTGACTGGATTTCATTTCGCGTTAATGACCCACTTAGTAATAGGTTATAAGCGTCATTAGCTTGCTGCATCACCAGTTTTTTTTTCGGAGTTATTACAAAAATGTCTACAATTATACTGTTGAAAACAAGATAAATCAAAATATTTCCTCTCAATGCTCGAAAAACAGCTTGTGTGATCTATAGACGCTCAAAAACTGAAGGTGGACGGATTGCTTGCATAAACCACTGTCCAATTGGAGCAATTTTTCGCAATTGTTCTGTTCTGTCAAATAATTTTTTCTCAATGGTTTGTAGAGATGGAAGAACATAGTAAAGGTTTTCGATTGTATTTAAGTCATCGACTGACGGACATTGATTTGGGGTGGAAATCGCATCTTTTATCTCTTTTTAATAATTTCGATGCCGCTTTTAAAATGATAATCTTCATATGTGCATTATTGGCACCTTTCTGCTCAGAATGAAAGTTTTGTAATACTTGTTCAACAGATTCCGGTGACGTTATTATATCCGCTGCACAGTCTATAGACGAAATAATGATTCTATCCTTTATCTTTGTTTATCTTTCAACTTTATTTCGGGTCATATACTGAACCCTCGCCTTTGAGATTTTCGTTCATTGCATTTACAAGTTTATTCAAGGTGATTTTTCCCTTCATCGTTTTCCTCGAAGTAATCAAACGCTAAAATAACAAAAATATATTTTTTTTAAATTTCAATGAATATTTCTTCTTCTTCTTACACAGTTTAGGTCTCTTTTCCATACTAGCATGGGAAAGGCGATGACTTTATATCTGGAACACGGAAACACGGCTAAATATCGTTAAATTCTCTTTTTTTATGATAAAATGTAGAAAAAATATAGTTTAGGCTGTTACCAAAAGAATTCTTTCATCTAAGTTTAAATCTTCTGCACGTTTAGGATCTTTTGGTCTGTCAATTTCCTACTTTCGCTTTCTGGTACATATTGAGTCTTTATCTAGTTAACATGTTGATTTTCAATAACTAGTAAAATTGTCATTGAAATAACCGTTTATTTTAATTGTTGATTATTTAATTATTTAAAACAATTCTAGTAACTATGAAAGTTAAACAAAATCAACGCAAACAAGAACATCGAATTTTTAACCGCGTGCTTTGCAGCAATTTTTAATAATCGCTATGAATTCCTTTGTTTTAACAGAATACTGGTCTTCATTACTAATCTGGATACAAAAGAGGAGTACCAATTTGTTATTTGACACTTTCCTTTCGCTAGTATGCTCCGGTGCAGATGACATTAAAATTGATCCATGACGTTAATGTTGTTAAAGGGTTTGCGGCATTCTTTATGGACAAAAACTCCAACTTCTGCAGAAGATATGTTTGCTTTCCGAATTTCCTTTGCAGTGTGTTTACCATTGACACCGGTAAGTAAAGGATTATACATTTAAACAAATAAAAGAAATCAATGCGCGTATAATTCATATATTTCTCCGGTACGAAGTTATTCTAGGACCGTATCACCGAATTTCACATTGGAGAGGCAAAATTTAACCAAAAGCCTATCGAGATTGAGACAGTACAAAAAATTGATAAGACCTAGCTTTCCCTGTATCCACGAAAATTCTAAATTACCTTTTTTAATTTATTATGTTTGATAATGCTTTAATTATTAATTATTTCAAACTAATAATTTGAAAATGTTTATTACGTCTTTAACTTTTATTGCATAGCAACAGCCACCATATTGTGAAATTATTCGGCATTTCTTAACACGTCATGCATTTTAAAACAAGAGTTTATTCATTGAAATTTTATATTAACGGAAATATAATTCGAGAATACATCTGAAAAAAGTTTCAAAGATTATGTATTGCATTTACATCTTAGAAAAATAAGTCAAAACACTTATCAAACCTATTTGGAAATCAAAAAACGGGAGAAAAAAAATAAGTTACTTTTGCAGAACGTCTTGAATACAAACGAGCCACCAACAAAAGAAAGATTGAAAATAAGCTTAAAATTTTTACGCGTAAACGTCTTTATAAGTAAAAATATTTTGCAAATTTATTTTACAGCAAAGGATAAACAAAATTTCCAACATGCTATACCAATTTTGTATCACTTTTATATATTTTGCAAAAAACTATAATTCATGGCGTTTTTATGTATTTTTCACCTTTGATGTATTTTTATTTATTTTTGGTAAAAGGGTAAAAAAAAAAAATTCCAATTTTCGTTTTTTAAATTTATTTAATTTCGGGAAATATGATCAATGTAGAATTCAAAAATTTTATTTGAAATTTAAAAAACTTAACCAAAATCCTGAAAATTGAACTTTAAAAATTTGGGATAAAAATACTTCCCTTAGCCACACCCATAGCTTTGCCATATAAAACCCTGTTTAAACTGATTAATTGTGATTTGAATTTTTACTGCAGTTTAAAAGTGATTGGAACACCGCACTTTAATTAAAAGTGTCGTTTAAGACTTGACTCACCCAAGAACTAATCAAAATTAATAATTTTTATGGTTTTTCTTTGCTTGATGCGATTTATAATTTGACTTCTCAGTATGCTTTTTCAATGCCACTAGTATTCAAGTTGAGATTAAATTGTGTAGATCAACTAAAAGAATTCCGATCCTTTTTTCGCCAATCAGTACAACTGACGAGTCTTAACCAAGCTATATATATATATATATATATATATATATATAATTCTTTTT
>JAUZNK010088059.1:0-12695 GCA_035046665.1 Euphysa ruthae | reverse complement strand
CATATAATACATACATATAACACATACATACATACATATAATACATACATATAATACATACATATAATAAATATAATACATACATATAATACATACATACATACATACATACATATAAAACATACATATAATACATACATACATACATATAATACATACATATATACATACATATCTGAAAAAAAATCTCAAATTAAGTATTATATAGTATTATATTATCAGGTGATCTGCAAAGCGAACTACCAGACAACTAAAAACTATACAAAAATATATTAAGTTAATGTTGCGACATATTTGTCATAAAACAAATACCCCGACATGGGTATGCTGGTCTTGCAACATCTTTGATCTCATGGACATAAGCATTCAGGCACAATATATTTATTGGCCTCTTCCATGTTAACACGCCACCTGTTTCCCTGTCTTTGACCGGTTGGCATTAAAAAGGACATCCAGTTGCAAAATCCTCTGCTCCAACAAATCATTCAAAAAATTATTCAACCCATCTTACCAATACAAAATGGAAAATAGATGTAAAATGAGTATGACGACGGTGGCGTTTACATGAATAACAAATTAAAAGTTAATTTGCGGTGATGGAATGGATCGCAATTTGGAGATATTTTACATAATACATACTTACGTAAATTTAAAAAAATATTAAAATACATTATTAGAATATATTAAAACAATGTTTACCATCCAGCCTGTGTAGAGAGTTTGTTGCACCTATGCTAAGGAAAAAAATTAAAGTATCTAGATAGTTTGTTTTCAAAAGAGAATATACGAATATACTGTGCCATTCTTGGTCCTTCTTAACAGATAATCTCCATTGAGAAGATGTTAGGAAAGAGTAAGAGAAATTAATGAAAACAGCTGCTGAAATGCATAAAATTTTATATATGCTTACCAAAACTTTTCATAGAATCCATTGATATTCCAATAAATCTAACACCCAATATTTTTACTTTTAAATAGTATCTCTCTTTCAGAAGCTTCTGATTCAGTTATGTGATCTCCTAAAATTATAAACATTTTAGTGATAAAAAATATCACAAATGAACAAATAAATAGAATGCATGGACTCTCTTACCAATTTATAAGTACACAGGTCTTATTTTGCAACTGATACAGGGTGAGTGAAAATCATTGCTGATAACAGAGACAAATGAAATAACTAAAGACAACCATTGAAATTTCAGAATTTAGAATTGCTAGACGATAAGTAACTAAAGTATACACCACTGGTACCTAATATTTATTTGTGATTCATTTATTTCAACATAATTGTATGTAAAGTTATCTTCACTTTTTACGTTAAAATAAAAACAAACAGAGACAAAAATTCTTATACTTGTATTTAAATGCAACTTAAGTAGATATTTCTTATAAGTTAAATCAAAAAAAAAAAAAATACTGAGATAACCTTTGTATAATGGCATATAAATTCAATTTATGAATACATTTCATATAACTAAAAAAAAATAAGAGATCAATTTTATTATATTTTAATGAACCTTAAGTAAACATTTCCTATGAGTTAATGGCCAGGTAAAGTACCTGTAAGGAACTGTCCATACGGATAAAAAATTCCTCTTGATTAGTGAGGCGGCTTTTCGTCTGAGTTTTAAGCAAGATCTGTTTTGGATTCAATGCAAAAAAAAAAAAAAGGCTTTGTGTAAATCATGTATATTTAATTATGCCTTAAGGTGGCTTACTAAGAAATGATTTGTTGTTTTTTAATACACATATTATTATTGCTAAATACGTCTATGTAGTTTTTTGAAAATAAGCATCGATATTCTCGCTTAGTAACCCCAAAGTTTTTCTCTCACTTTTAGCATGGTTTTTTTTGATAGAATATAAAAACCCCGTAAACTTTATTTAATTTTATTCTGAAACATCAACATTTAACACAATTAGATAGCAACAATCATTTGATTTTACAAAAATAAAATAAATATATTTTACATAGCCATTAGTTTTTGATTTGCTTTTTGACTTTTATTAGCATTTTTCTTGATAGTAAATAAATAAACGGGAAATGATAAAAGAAAAAACAGAACTTTCACGGAAATAGATTTGCACAAGGTCAACAAAGTGAGGAAAGAGTAACTATGCCCACTACAACCACAGGAACGTCAACCCTTGATTTAGATGTTTTTGGTTTGTTGTCTTTGAAGAAGATAAAATTTTCAGCAACAAATGAGTACAAGATACAAATGAATATTTTATGCTGGTTCAACTTAATGAGTTGATCAACTTAATCAGTAGTTGCCCTGAGTGTGCCAAATGGGGGCCTTGTGCTGAAAGACTTGGCCAAAAAACGCATGAGTTCTGCACATTAATTGTGCATGAATTGTAGAAAATTTAGTTAAATGTATTCATTTTTTACATCCAATAAATGTTCTAAAACTTTAAAAGGCTAAGCGGAAAAGAGATCAAACAACAAGGAAAAATAATTATAAAGCCAAAATAGCAGTACCATGGATTTAATGATTTAAGTAACAAATTGTTAAAGCGCTGTCTGCACGGAAATACCCAAATAAATAATCTTATTTTGTCAAAATGCCTCAAAACAGTTTATTTAAAAATAGATGTATTAGAAATGGGTGTTAATTTTGCTATTTTGAATTTCAACGAAGGTCTAATCCGAATTACCATGGTTTTAGACCAATCCGATGTAAAGCATGGGTTGAAATCAATAATCACTGCTGCTGCTGCTGCAAAAAAAAATTTATGCATAAAAAACATGGATAAAAATGACAAAAATGAAACCAAATAAGTGAAGAAAAAAGCTAAGGAGTTTAAAAGGGGGTATATTGATGACAAAATTATTGAAATTGATGATGGGGAATATCTAAACAATGGATTTTGATTTTTTTTTTTTATAATGACTTTGTTTGGTAATTTTCTAGGATATTGAATTTAGAACGCAATTTCTAGAGAATGGTTGGAGCAATTCACTTAAAATTTTCAGTTTGTCCTTACATCTTGAAGGAGTAATTAAACTAAAATGTCTTTTATTTGGTTTCATTGACTGTTATGACAATTTTAGTAATCAAAATATAAATTCTTACCCTCCTCTGGAAATGCTTAATTCTAAAGTTGAGTTGTAAATGAACAAAATTGGTCAACAAATAATAATCTTAGTTCAATCGCTATATAATAGAGATATGTAACATGTGCCAAAATTTTATAAAGTTTAAGTGAGTACTTTTTGAGAAAATTTGAAATTTTATACAAATTTGCTAAAAAATCAGTTCTTGTAAAATAAAAAAATATTTACTGGGAATATTTTATGAGTTAGTGTATTTTTTATTTTGCTCTACCTTTCTATTTAACGTTGTTACACAGTATATCGTTGTTAGACAGTATAACGTTGTTAAACAGTGTTACAACGTTATAACGTTGTTATACTGTTTAGAAAACTGTATAGAAAAAACATTTTTTCTTGAAAAATTTCATTTATTGATAAACCACCTGAAGTGTAAAGGTGGTAAATCATGAGTTCGCTGCAAGCTATTTCTAAAAGTATAGCTTTAGGGTACGGTTATACTGTTAGGGACCATCAACAAAAGAATTTTGTTTTTTTTTTTGACGGCCTTTGTCCGTCAACAGTTTTGAACCAGCCCTACCCCTTGATGGCCATTTTTTTTTTTTTTTTGTATAAATTTAAAAAAAAAAAGAACCTTTTTTACTTTTTGAAAAACACTTGTTTTTTCGTTGTTTTTTTCTGCTTATATTTTTAGGTTGTTTTATATTTCAAATATATTTAAACCAATACAATGAAATTCACCAACTCGAAAAAGAATACTCACACATTGATGTAAGATGCGATTCATCAATTCTCTGTAAAGGCGGAAACATAATATTTACCGAAATTTATGTGAAATATCAATGACATATTACAAAATTATTGCTGTAATATGTCGTTGAAAACATACGAAACAAAATACAATAGTGAATGAATCGAGCTATCTTTTTTTTTAATGCTGTTACTGATTTTAAATAAAAAAATATAGATTTTATGAAGCGTTGTTTGCCCATTTCTTGCATTCCAAATTTAGAGTTGGTGAACTTTTGTTTCACCATATTTAAATATTAAATTTTTAACTCGATCAAGCACAATAAATTACCCACAAATTACCTAATCTTAATTTTATTTTATCCAGGCGGAAAAGAAGATTTCAAAGATGCTGAAGGTGAAGTTGGTGAATCGGTAACCTGGATTCAATGTGAAGGGGACACATACAAACTCTGGTACCATGCAGAATGTATAAAGGAACAATGGGTTGATGACGAGATTTTTGGAGAAAAAAATGTGCAATGGTTCTGTTGATAGAGCATGACTTCATTAGAATTAAAAGAATTGGAAAAAAAAAAAAAAAAAGTTTTTTTCACGTTTTTAATTCCAATTGATACTGATATCTGAAAAGTTTCACTTTTAATTTAAAATCGTTAATCATTAGATTACATCTTACCCAGAAACCCCTTTACCTACAATTTAACAGCAGCCTTAGCAATTTACGATCAAAATTACGATCATGTGCAATCTCAAAATATTATACAAACGGCTACGAAAATTTTGATATAGATCAAGTTTATATCTAAAGACGTAGCGTTTTCTAGTATTTATTCAATTTTATACTAGATTAAAATTTTATATTAAGCTTAAAATCTAAGAAAAGGTATAAAATTTATTTTCATTATTTACATGTTTAGTCAGGAAAACGGTCGTTTAGATTTTTTTATGAAAATTAAAGATTTTAAAGGCTTCTGATATTTTACAGAACCCCACCAACACCTCCTCCCCCTTATGACGGACAAAAGCCACCAAAAGAAACAAAAATCATTTGTCAATGGTCCATCACCCTACATCCAATGACATAGGTTTAAGATTAGAAACAACTGACATAGCCCTAATATTGTTCACTTGCAAAGAAATTATTTATTATTTATACTGTTTCTGTAAAGTGTGCAAGCACAAACTTGCAGCGAACTCAGCATTTGAGGCAACGTCCTTAAGTGGATGTATCATGTTTAAAACAAATAAGTAATGATTGATCTTTACCTGTATACTCAAGTAGGAAATCACAATGTTCAAAACGCTTTACACGAAACACACCATATCCTAAAAAGAGGTATCAGAACTGTCTGAATCCCTGTGTCAAGTATGGTAAAACATGGTCTCAAGGAAATCAACTTGGCAAGAACTGCAGGAAGTGACACCAGCATAGAACACAGTAAATTCAAAAACGTAAGATTTTGTGATGACAAACATAGTCAATCTTAACAGCATAGCTAAAATAAAAAAACTTTAATAAGAAATTCATCTATAACGGAATCAATATATCTTACAATAAACCAAAACACAAACACGCACACACGCACACGCACATACACACATACATACAGTTTTGTACAAAACTAAACATAATGAATTGTCAAGAAAAAAAAATTCAAAAATACTAATTGAGAAATAAAATTGTCGTTTTTAGGATTTAAATTTTTACCTTCATATGTTTTCATTTTTTTTGAATTGCCGACACGCTTAAACTATCTGACCATTTTCTCTGACCATTTCAGCAAAATCATTTTTGTTTGTAGAACCTAAAATTTTCATTTCCATTTCAGAGATAAATATGGACAAACAGGCTAACTATTGGGTGGGCTCTTCATAAAATTTTTTATTTACATATCAAACAATAACAGAAAAAAAAAATCATAAAAACAAAAGAGCTTCTCGTACTTTCATTGAAATTAAAACAAGTCTTGTTACAAAACGCAAAACGTGATCAAAGCTAAATTCTTTATGTTAGAAAAAGGTAAAAATCCAAATAATATTTTGAGATAGAAAAAGAGAACAAATTTGTGACATTCACACACATGGACAGACATGGGTTTATCAAACCAGGCCTTTGCCAGCTTTACAGGGGTACAGCCTAAAATATGAACTGAAAAGTAGAGTCTTAATATCTATTATAATTATAAAAAAAAAAAAAAAAAAAAAAGGTATATAGTTTCTTTATAAAAACAGGTTGTGACATTTTCAGACAAACTTTGACCTGTTTTGAGCCTGATAATTTTTCAAAATGGCCAACATGCAAATAATATTTCCTAACACGTGGCAGAATCTTGAAATAAGAGAAAAATAGAAATTAAGCCATTAGAGTAAAAAAATAACAAAAAATACATATTTTTTGGACTCAGCTATAAACTAGATAATTTTTTAAAAATGACTTACTATGCAAAATTTCCTATAACTAATCAGAGTTGAACTATAATTCCTCAAGAAAAGTTATAAATAGATTTTTTGGACTAAATTTTCTATATTTCTAGATTTGGAACTCAGAAACAAGAAATTATGGTAGACAGCAATAGGGGCAAAAAGCCCTTTCTAAACATAGTGTAAAAGCGCTGAAACATAGATGTATGCAGATGAAATAGATGAAAAATAGCTGTAGATAGAAGGAGAATGAGATATATATTTTTATAATGGATGAAAGCTAGATTTAGAAAAATAGTAAGTGTGAAGTATAAATATACTGGGTAAAACTCATACTAAAGTTAGATATAGTGAACTAAAGGAGTGGTATATTTTCAGGTAACTCCTCAAAATTACTTGCTGCATATAACTCTCATCTACTTTTGTCTGAAAAAACTTTCAATATTCAAAGTTTCTCATGATAAGTAAAATCTCAAGTCGATTGCTACATAAATGAGATTCATTTTTAAGATGGCCATATGATCTCAAGTCCAAAATCTTTAAGTTTTCTCAAAGTTGATAATTTTCCAGCTATTAGTTAATCAGAAACACTTTAATTTACTTTTAATTGACGCATTAATAAATCTGGTTGAATGTGCATTATTTCAAAGCAGTTTGAGTTGATAAATGAAAATTTGTATAATGAAATATATTCTTCATACCAGTCTATCACTTAATACTTTCAAAAATTATAGCTGTTCCAACCAATGCAGCCACCCTTAATTTCATATTTAGGTTGAAAGCACATATACCATATCATTGACGCGCTTTAGGTTTAAAAGCATCTTTCTAATAAATAAAAAACAATAAAAATCGCATGAAAAACAGAAGGAACATATTAAATTTTGTTTAATTTTTTGCAATTGCCATTCAAAGTTAATCAAGCAGAAATTTACATTGTAAAATTGCAATTTTTTTGCAGCACAAAAAAAAACCACACAATTAAAGAATGAAAAACCATTAAACGCAGAAAGAACAACCAAGCAACCAATATAAATAATTTCATTTGAATGCCACACTAGTATCATAAAGTTTAGAAATTTTCAAATAAAAGAACCCAACCCAAGGCTAGCACTATTGATACATAAAATTCTAAAGTAACCTAAATAAAAAAGTTTGGTTTGGTGAGAAGAAAACAACCTGCCATTAAGCAGCTATGTATTAACTCTAATTTTAGAAATTTAATTAAAACACTTCTATGATCAACTTCTACACTCTACTATTTCAGGAAACTAGAAGACTTCCAAGAAATCCAAGTGAGAAGTATAGCTAATTCCTTCAACTAAATTCAAACCCATCAAGCTGACAAAAAAAAAAAAATAAACAAATATTCTTTGAAAATCAGTCCACAGAGAAAAAAGCATTTAAAAAACTAAAAACTAATAAAGAAAAAAAAATACTGCATTTAGAAAAACTTAATGGCCAAGAAATGGCACCTCACCAATAACAAACATGATCAAAAATTTAATTATTAATTGTAAAATCATAACAAGCCTATGATGCATGTCAATATCTTATAATGCTACAAAATGGTATTAAAATTTAATTTACAATTAAGTAAGAAAATAATGTACCATCCAATATAGTTTTACAGCTGCAATTAGTAAAAATAAAGCCGTTTTAAATGCAGACAAAACCATTCAAGACAACTAAGCAAAAAATTGATTTTGTTCACAAACATATCAACTATCATTGGCTAATTAAATATACATTCACACAATATAAATAAACAGTGAGATAATTCAAGCATCATCTTGTTTTAAATATTGAAAAAAAATACCACATTGAAACACCACGTTGAAAGTTACCTTTTCATTCAGAATTTCCTTGTTGTGACTATGGTACACATATTGAAACAAGTCAGTTGTCTTTAATACTACTTCTTGCTTGTACCATATACTAACTGCAACATATGCTTATCTTGGAGAATTCTTTTTCTTCTTGAAATTTTTCGATTACTCTTTTCAGTTTACATTATGCCCAGTATATTTCAAAATAAAGCATCGTTTAAGAAAAATAGATGCTAAATAAAACATAAATCTTAGAAGCTGAACTACTCCATTAAAAATTGGCTTTTTGAGAAAATCTGACCTAAAAGGTTAGGATTACTCTCAAAAGGACAGGACAGCAATTCTACACTAGTTCTTAACTATTTTTCATTGAGCTTCTTCGTTGAAATAGATATACAGAAGGTAAAGTTGGTACTGTGCTTATTGTTGAAGATATTAGCTATCAGTTTTGGAATACAACTTGAACTATTTTGAGGTACGTAAAACAAAAGAAATAGATACAATAAATAAATAAAATAACTAGCCAGTGAAAAAAAAAAAAGAAAATGGAAAATGATTTAATCAGCTGCTTTTCTACAACAACTTTAAAGTGTAATCAATTCTTTAATTTAACAGGATGACCAACAAAAAATAAATCTAGGCGTTTACATTGATTTCTTAGAACAAATTTCAGAAAAATTGACAAAATTTCAGACTGTCACCACCATTTGTCTTTAACAAACATGAATTAGTGCAAATTCCAAAAACTTTTAAACTTTTTTATTCAACAATACACATCCACAAGTATGAGCACATCCACAAGTATGAGCACAACCACAAGTATGAGCACAACCACAAGTATGAGCACAACCACAAGTATGAGCACAACCACAAGTATGAGCACATCCAAAAGTATGTAATTCAATCAAAATTTATGACGATGTCCTTTAACTATAAAACTTGATACAACTGAAAATATCAAAGAGAATATAAATATAAATATATTAACATTATTCAATATATATTAAAAATGCTACAAATCATCGTTCTTGGTGTATTACTATTTCTATAAAAACAGCCTCCCTGACAACATTGACTTAGTCTCTAAATTGTTTACTGATAAAAAATCTCTTTTTTCATGTTGCTGCTGTTATTAAATCAACAAGAAAACTCAACAAGAATTTGTATACAATCAAGGATTGGGTATTTTGATGGGAAATGCTCTTTCATTAGCACTCAAATAAGCAGCCTTAAGAAGATGAGAAAAATCTAGCTGTGAGCAATTAAGTTCTAAGAGCACGGTAGAACTTTTTCCAAAGCATTTTAGTATGAACCTATTAAAAGCTAGCAAAAAATCAAAAGTTCATAATAGCCGTGTAATGTGAAATAAAATGAGGTTTTTAGGAAAGTTAAGAGCTAAAGACCAAGAAAAAAAATGTATTTTGAGCCATGTAACAAAGATTGATACGATAACACAGAGCTTAAAACAGATCCTACTCAGCTATGGATTGACTCAGTTTCTGAATGCTCAAAATATTAAATTATTTTGTTCTGTGACAGAAAATATAAAGTGGATCCAAAATCTTGCAAAGAGTGAAATGCTTGACAAATCAGATGTACATAGAGGTCAATGACATTTCTTATTTGTGTTGTGAAATGACAAAATATAAAATCACGCTTATAAAATTTAATTCTGTTAAAAATGGTTTGTTAAAAAATGATGAAGTCAAGACATTTCTTTTTGTCTGAATATCAAGATAAGACTTCAAGACATCCAAATACTTCAAAACCTCACTTGATATCTAACTAAAGTAATCTCAAGAATTTCCAATCTTTATTTTGATAAATACAATAATGAAGGTACAAAACTATTGTGCTTACTAATAGAATAATTTAATTTAAAGGTTGAAAACGATACATTTTTAGGCATAAACACTTTCCAGGAATAGTTGCAAACTAAAACTTTAATGTAATACTAAGCGCACTAAAATATTTTAATTTAAACTGCTATTCTCAGTAATGTCTCTCCTTTTGTAATAAATCCAGGAAAAAAGTTCATTTGACCAAATTAAGAAATTTGCAACAATGCTAGTAGAATTATTTCTTACTATCCGCTGCAATGTTCATTCTACACTGACATTCTAAAAACATCACTTGTACAAAAAATTCCATTGATGACACGATTTTTGTAACTTTGCGTTATGTGAACAAAAACTTAAAACTAGAAATAAGTTACATATGAGATTTAAAACATCTTTAACAATGTGTAGCAGCTTTAACAGCCAACCAATTTCATCCTTGGTAAAGTGTGTTATTGACTGAATATTAAACCTTTAAAGGGACAGATAGTAAAATGAATTTGACAGAAAATTACTAAAAGAATGAACAAAAAAGATAATTTAAGACACAAATAATGATATATTTCACGTAAGATAAATAAGCTAATGAAAAACTTTAAAACATCAAGTACAGTACAATAATTAAATTAACACACTGCCATTATTACATTAGTGTTATTAACTTTTCAGGTAAAATCAATTTTTGACAGCATCACATTGTTTGATTATAATAACATGTAGTTACTCGGTCAGCAGAATTTTGAAGTATGTTGTGCTGTGTACACCAAATCCTATAAGTAATATGTGAATAAAGCAATCACTCAAACAATCAATCCAAATAATATTAAATAGTAAGTAAAACCAATCAAAGGTAAAACATAATTTACAGATAGGAATTGAAATGTAAAATGTGCTTGGCTAAAATCACTAAGTAAAAAAATTAATGTAATCCAAATTTTTTTAAATTATTTCCTCATGATTCTGAGAGATTTTATTCATAGGCAAATACAACAAAGTAGAATTTAAACCAAATACATAGCTATGCAAAAATTATGCACTTCAAATTTTGCCATATTACATCACTCGTATAATATCACTCCAGCTGAATACAGTTAATGCATCCCAACAGCACCATATTGTTTACCACATATGCTTAAGAAAGTTTCCATATATCCAAGCCAATTAGAAAGTATATTCAATACCTTATGTGCAGGAGTCTACCAACACTCTTTATGAAATTTATTCATAAAATTTCCTATATATTCCAATTCACACATATTTCAGAAAGCCCCCATATATTCCAGGTTTCCACAAATCTTCCAGTAGCTTTCTGCATGCTTTCCAGAAGGTTCCCACTAGTGTCAAAATCGCTATATATCTATAGCAAGTTTCCGTTAGTATTCTAAAACATCCCCATCTGAATTTACAGGAAATGTATTGATCTTAAATTTGTATTGAGACTCCCAGGAAGTTCCCATATGTAATCTAGCAAGTTCCCACCAATATTCCAGGATTTTTCTACATGTTTTCAAGAAAGTTCCTATTTGTACTAAACATCACATATATATTCAAGAAAGGTTGCCACCTGAATAATATGAGGAACCCATCTATACTGATACTCTCTGAAAGTTCCCATATATATTCCAGCACGTTCCCACAAAAATTCCAGGAGCTTTCTACATGCTTTCAAGAAGGTTCCCATTTGTATTCAAGCACCCATAATATGTATTCAAGAAGATTTCTATTAGTAATTCCACAAGTTCCCACCCGAATAACAGGAGGAACCCATCTGCATTGAGACCCCGAGAAATATGTATTCCAGCAGGTTCCTACAGGTATTTCAAGATGTTCCCCCATGCATTTCTAGAAGTTTCTGTGTATTTCAGGAGGCTCTCGTGTATTCATCTCTCATTTCAAAGGTAGTTTTTATATTGAATTCACCAGGTTCTCATTCCAAGATGTTCCAATGTATATTCTAGATATTTCACAATGTTCCCATATTAATTCAAGTGTTTCTCATCTGCTATCCTATAGTTTGCTATAATTACTTAAGAAGGTTGCGTGCAATATAATTGTCTAAACATGGCAATGAGTGCAACATAACTAACTGAACATAATCAACTTTATTTGAAATCACTTTGATTGATTATACTATGTGGGTTATCATATCAATGAACATGCTTACAGATGAAGACTGAAATTAAAGCAAAAGATCAAACACCAATACCTAATTTTTTTTGTGCAATTTATTATGTAATATTATCAGAATAACTTATCCATACATTATATATCTTACAAACGCCTATAACATTTTAAAATTCTGTTCTTCACCTTAAAATGGATACAACATAGAAATCACTTAACAGGCAAGATTTAATGTTTTAAATGTAATAATTATAATTATGATTGTTACAGATTTTAACAAACTGTCAGAAAAGTGATGAAACCGGTCTATTAATGCTCTGCAATGTCTACACCGGTTATTTATGAAAAACTAGGGTACACTTCTGTAGAAACAAACAAAAATTTTTCACTTAATTTATGTGAGAAGCAGATGAAAAACTACTTACAATAGTTTGCTCTTTAATCCATAAGCTAAAATAAAAACAGACTAGATTTAAAACAAGCAAGCGCAAATGCAGAACAGGAGAAGTTAAAAAGAAATTATGGCAGAAAACATTATATTAAGCAATTTTCTCTGCTGCTAATAAACATATTTAAAATCTAAGTATTTTAATAATATAAATAAATCAATATTACAAATTTTATGATATATACAAAATTGTATAAGTTATATCAATAAGAACAACTCATTATATA
>JAUZNK010088048.1:0-12696 GCA_035046665.1 Euphysa ruthae | reverse complement strand
TTGTGACAAACAATTTTTGTGCCTATCCTTGCCACCATTTGTTTTTATGTTAGTGTTCTTTTATTATTATATATATAAATATTTTTTTTCTGTTGTTTTTTAATTTTCATAGCTAATGTATATTTGTTTGTGGCAGAATAAATACTTGCTTACTTACTTACATATAATTTGAAAAATGCAGAATATAAATGTTTTCATCTTTGACCAATGGCAATCATTGATGACAGGTCGAGAGTTTTGTTGAAGATGCTATCAATAATGTTCATGATTTAATATGAAAATGTTTCTCTGTATTACAGAAAGATTAACAGATTTGGTTTCAGGGTGGTGAGATTCCAGGATGAAAGTTTTTGTATTTGTGTATAACATAATATATGTTATATGGAATTATGATAATTCTCATATGCGCTCGTATTTAGTGGTAATATACAAGATTTCCATTCATGTGCCCTGGGTTCAATTCCCAGCTAGATCATAGTTTTTGTTTTACTTTGAGCATTATTTTTTGATTTTAGCAATTTTTAATTTTGGCTTGCCAATAAGCTTGCCATGTTTTCGCAAATCTTCATGTATTGTTTTTTGATGTTTTTAGTTTTTTAATTGTACTTTCTGATGATAGTCACACATTCCGCAGATGTTCATAATTATTCATTAAAACGCATAATTATTCATTAATGAATAATTATGAAACAGAAATTATGAAACAGAAAAATAAATGTTCAGTAATTTTGGTTGATCGCATTTGAAAGGTTGCAAAAACGTGCTGAATTTCGCGATAATTCCTCTTCATATTTTTCTAATACAGCAACCTTGAAAAAGCTGAAAATTTTTGAATCAATTAAAACCAGTCAGTCATCCTTAATCTAACAAAATCCTGTTAGACTTGATGTATTAATTCACAATGTTGAAAAAAGCTTAGTCCTTAAGTAGATCAAGGTTTTATTTGCCAGAAATCAGGCTAAATTTTTTTTTAATTCGAAGCAAGTAATATAAATGACAAATCACTGCCACAGACAACCCATTGTTGATTTTTTATCAATTCACACTATTTGGTAAGCAAAGTTAAACATTAGTTTAAAAGGGACGAAAGTTTGGATGAGTATATCGTTAAATTTCTCATCAACTTGTTACAAAGATATACGCGGTGGCATCTGATTGGTAATCTCTGTTGTGCGCTAATAAAAGTGTGAAGTTTATAGTTGTAATGACTAAAAGTCTCATCTCGAGTATAGTGTATATAGAGTTTATATATGTTGCGACAGTATAAAATATTTCATTGTGATACAACACTAAATGACTGCTTGATGGAAAATTTTCCGCAAAATATACTTTTGTAACTTCAGTGATTGTAGGCAGTTTCAAGAAAGTGTGTCCCTGCAAAATCATATAAAAATCATCATCCAAGAATGTTTTTGTTGCAAAATTTTACAAAAATAATAGAAATTCAACATGATTTTAAAGATGTAAAATTATTGATAGGTTAGTTCCTAAAGTATTACAGGATTGCATGCTTGCCATACGTGAAGCGCGTTGGAAAAAACACCTTATTTTACTTGTTATAGACGAGAAATACGAAAAAAGAAATAATACCAGATGATGAGTTTGAAGATAACGAAGCTCCGTTCGAAATACTATCATTTGATATTGGAAAAAGAGAACCACATCCATTATTAAAAGATTTTTAAGAGACAATTAAGCAACTAATCTATTAGAAGTTTTACTAAAAAAATATATGGCGTAAGGCTTTAACTCAGTCACTATTGGATAACGAAGAATACCTTGTTGGTTCATGAACTTGTTTTAACAAAAGCATTGATGAAGAAATGTTTCAAAAACAAATTTTAGAAAATCTCCCGTCAATACCACAACCTCCTGAGTATGATGTATGCAAACATTTTGTAGACAGATTTTTAGAAATTTTACATTTTCACGCATGTTGGTGAACAAGCCTACGCCAAATTGTGTCATATTATTTGAAATACCCAGAAAAATACGGTGTCATAATTTTGATGAAAGGATTTCACCAGCTACGAGTGTGACAGAAGATGTCATAAAAAAGATATGCGTGCATGGGTTAAACAAACTGGCTGGTAAACTTGCAGTCACTGCGGAAATTAATAATAGTGCCAACAAATTAATTAATGTTGATTTTTTTTTTATGACCAAAAAGCCGTGTCTTAAAGTCCAATCGAAGAATACAAGGAAACGACAGGCAGAAGAAACGGGCGGGTTACCCAACGAGTCTCATGGCGAAGAAGAGTTACTGAAATTGATTTATTTTGGGAACACCGACAATTCAACAATTAAATATGACAGTGATACTTATGGTTGAGCTCCTTGAACATAACACAATATTTTCAATAATTATCAATTTCTATTTTTTTCATGTTTATTGATTTTATTATCTTTACTAGGATAAATAGTACTAGTTACAAACCAATATCCGATATTCCATTTTTAAAATAAATACTTAATTTTATACCTCGTTAAAAAAAGTTTTATAAATAGTTTTCTTTATTTGCCACGTGTTATTTTGAACTATATAGATTTTATACTTGATTTTTTTAAATTTGACTTCCGTCAAATTTGGTGTGACGTGATGGCAGTCAAAATTTAAAAGATACGTGACGAAAAAATCGTACTTTTCACCAAATAATTTATTTGTGAAAATGGTTTAAACAATTTTTTGAAATATCCAGGGTTCACAGTTTTAAAAATACACAATCAGAAATTGACCTAAATGTAAAAACTTAGTATTTTCCACCTTTTAGTGTTTATTTTACTCAGTAAAAAAAAAATTTTTTAGTTTTTGTTACCTCCGTGGTTTGTTTAAAATATCAAGACTTTGTTGTCCGATAATTCAAAAACTATTAATTTTCTAGATAAGATTCTGACGTTTTCTTTTCAGTTTTTTACGCTCTTACTAATGATCCATTTATTTTTTGTTTTTGCCGACATGAAATTGTCTGACCGACATAGCTCACGTGACGTTTAACGTGACGCCGTGCAAAATACAGAAAAGCCTCAGCACAAAAAATGAAATGATATGACCCATATATTCAGTTTCTGAAATAAAATTTCCGGTTAGTTACCGTGTCTAAAAGTAGATTCTGTAAAATAACATAATAATAAGACTTAAAAAAAGTTAAAAGTAACTTTAATTGTAAACATTTTCCTACATTTTATTAGCAAAAAAAAAAATTTTTTTTCATATTGCGCAACGGAAAAGAAAGGATAACTGAGTGATATAAATTCATTTATCTTCAAAAATACAGAACAGAGTGTCAATCTCTTAGAAATAAAGGACTTCGGTCAGTAAGTCACTTTATCTCTTAATATAACCTTATGGTAAAGCAATCAGACATGAAACAATTTTTTTTTTTTTAATTAAATAAAAAGGTAAGAGGGTCCATTGTCGTAATCTGTAGCTAAATTTAAATCTGCAAATCTAAAAGTATTTTTACTAAAGTTCACACATTGTATACGCCATTATTGCAGACGCATAAAAGCTGAATGGACCTCAACGAAAAAGATGAAGCTTCATAAAATTAAACACACTTGAATTATATTATGTTATGGGACATATATGATTTTAGGACATCTTATTTAAAAAAAAAAAAAATACCACAAGCAGTTTAAAATATACATACACCGCAATTGGTATATACAGCTTTAGGTTTATCTTTTGATTATTAGACTTATATATAAACTTCGAAATTTAGAAATAATAAATAATTTTTTTTCTCTGCGAGATCTAAGGGATGAAAATGACAAGTCCGTACTCATTTGGGTTTTTTTATCATTTTTGTGGTTTTGAAAAGTTGTGATATGATAATGAAATGATTGTAGATAATTTTATATTTAAAATATTCATAAACTTGAAATTAAATGGACTATTTCACCTAGAGGGATGTTCAAGAGGAGGTTTTTTTTCTGAAAATTGGTACTAAGCGATAAAATTTGAAGCATAGAGTATAAACGTGACAAAAGGTTATCGATCAATTTGGCAGTATCTTTTTGCGCAACAGAGGTTTTTCACCTCAAATATAATTTATTTATACTCATAAACTCTAGTAACCTCTCTGTGCTTGCTACGAATGTTACACTGTCTCCATAATCATCCTTTTTTACCTTCTGTTTCCCTTTCGGTTAAAAATCCATTTGATAAGTCTACTTCTTCCATTTTCAGATCAAGGGGTTTACGTCAGCACCATCTAGTTATATATTTTAACAAACTGATCTTTCTCAAAGAAAGAAATTTGTCTTATATATATTTATATATAACATATTTTAAGTTATGATTTAAATTTTTCTTGCTGTTGTGTGACATGATAACTTCCCATGTTTCAAATTCATCCGTCATATTCATGTATCACCTAAAACTTAATGTGCAGTTGATGCAAGAGATAAAACTGTTGAGCATGAAAATTTAACTGGTGTATACTTATGGAGTATACATCGGTTACATTAGTAAAGACGTAAAAGTTGCTGCGTATTTGCTAAAACATGAAACCACATGAAACTGTAGGAAGCTATGTTAAATCATGTAAATATAAACACATCTACAAACACATACCCTAAAACACATCTACAAACACATACCCTAAAACCATTAAAAAGAAATACATTAACAATTTTTCATTCTTTGATTATATTCGAATATAATTTATAATATATTTATATTTATATTATTATATTATAATATAATTTGAATGAATATCAAATCAACTACGAAATTGCCATTTGTTGTTCTGAAGATCGCTTTTCCAGCTTTATTAGATCTGATTTCACTTTTTTTGACTTCCAATGGCTTCTAAATGTAGTTTCTTCAGATAATTTCCTATAGTTCCATGCTGTAGTTAAATACGGAGATACGATACTTGTTGAAGACCTTGCAATAGAGGTATCAAAAATCATGTAGTACTTTCTTGATGCAGACAAAAATAACATCAGCAAATGCTACTAGGAAAAAAATAAGCTGCCAATTTTAACTCAGCTATTAAAGAGATTTTTACCCTTCTTAATACTGAACTCTTTAAATGAGATGGAATTTGGCAGTTTAAACTACAACAACTTTTACCGTGCATGGATATGAGAGGAGTCGAACAAATACGATAGTGTAGCAACGAAAGAAATGACCGAAGAACAATATGGAAGTTGATATTGACGGCAGAGATTACGTAATGACTCTAGCAATTCAGAGTTGAATGATGACACAAAAAACACACTTTCTTATTTTATATTTTTTACATATATTCCTTATACTTTTATATTTAATAGTCTAATGGTCATGTTTAGAAATTTCATATCAAATTAATTTGTTTTGTATCAAACTAAATGTATGGTAAGCAGAAGCTCCAAAGTAAAATTAAGAACAGCTTAAACATATTGATAAATGATACCAAGAAGATAAAAAATTTTAACATCCTCGATTCTATCGGCTGGTCGAGTTCAATTACTTTAACGTATTTTATTGAGAGTAAATTTTTGTTTATTAAATGTCTAAGTCTAGTTAATACATTTGTCAAAAACAATTATTACGATTTTCGCATAAACGACTATAAACCATTTAATAAAACCCACGTTGCCTTCATTTTATTTGTTCATTAAAAAAAAAAAAAAAAAAAAAAAATGGAATCTACAGTTATACTTTTAAAAATATTTTTGTTTGTCAACTCAGGCATTTATAATTATTAAAGAGATAAAACGCATGTCATGAGTTATAAAATTTTTATTTGAGCGACGTTTGAGGAGTCATGCTGCTCCTATCATCAGGCTAGTTACAATTAATCGATCATCGACTCCAAACCTCGCCTTGTCTCTCACAAAATTAAAGAAGCTATCTACTCCGTCAAAGAACCTAATCATATAAATTGAATTTCGTATACTCTTCCCGATATCTGGTTACCCACGATATACACATTCCTCGTCAGTCTGCAAAAGTCTACATCCATAAAACTTTCCTTGTTGAACCGCATTATTACTACGTTAACACCTTTCAAAAACACTTGATTTCGAGCCTACGCTATTCCTATAAAAACCTAAATTTTTTCATTGTAACTAGAGCTCAGTGATATAATCGGAAATACTTGCAACGCCGATTGTTTATTACCATATTTCGAAGAACTATTTTCAGAAAATTTTAAAATTTCAGATGTTCAAATTCGGTTCATTGCAAAATTTAAATGTATGTACAGCAACGCACTGACTCACCCTCATAATAACAGGTAACCAGCTTATTTCTCTGTACTGTACAATACTTATCTGGGCATGGTTGTCAAAATTTAAGCAAAACCTTATCCTTTTGTTTTCTGCGCTTTATAAACTATCTTTAATGCATTTTTTTAAGGCTTAAATACTAGGCAGAACATGCAAAGTCAAAATGCGGTTGAATCAGTGTGTTGTAAAGAGAACATTTATAAGCTACTGTTAAAAAAGATTTTTTCCGGAATATAAATCTAAATTTAGAATTTTTTTTTTGGTTTTGAACGTAACGACCCATTGTTTCTTCACTTAAGGTTAGATATAATATACACCCTATACATTTGACTGAGGTATGTTGCTTAATGTGTGCACCTCTATATATTAAATTCATTGGATCTGTTTTCTTAAGAATCGTTTTTGAAGAATAAAGAATTTAGTCTTATCATGAATGATATAGATTTCTCGTTATGGTAATTCAAAAGAAATATCCTACGCCATGCACCTTTATTTGAAAGTGAAATATGGACCTAGAAGACATTATTTGGATCGTAATCTGCAAATAATCAGAACCGTAGGCGATTTTTCATGCAGGCAAACAGACGCTTCTCTATATAGCATTGTGCATAAGGTTAAAATTTGCTTGGAATTTTTTTTTAAACATCTTGACTTGGTTTATTTTTAAAATGGCATTTATTTTCATCTTTTATTTCATATTTGTTTTAATCTTTTCAGCATGCAATCAAAACAATCAGTAACTTGTTTAACTTGGTGATTTTATTAAAACCCAAATTTGCAATGTAATATTTAGGTGAATTTTTTTTAAATTTTATTGTAGAAAAAATTTACAAAAAAACGAAGGTGAGAAAATCAGTCAAACGAAAGTGAAATTAACCTGGTTAAAATAAAAGTTTCATGATGGCTTCCTAATAATGAGCTGTGCGGTTTCTTATTAAAATTGTTATAACTGATCGGACAAAACTCTCACAGGATAAAAAACAAATAATGGTGGAAAAAGGAACCAAAATTTGGACGGTCCCAACATATTTGTGGAGTAACAATTTTTTAAATTTTAAACTTGTTAATAGGGAGCACCCTTTATATGGTTGGGAAAATTTCCTGAAAATATTCGTTATATCCGAAATCATGATGCGCAGCAATTTCCAAAAAATGCTTTTGAGAAAAAGTCTGTTAAAATTGCTGTCTTCCAATTCACATAGACAGGAAAATTTCACAACCCATGTGGCAAAGTACCTGACTAAAAATGTTAATATTATAATGCTGCTACTATACCCCTTTGACATCATAATCAAAGTTATTACCTTTAAACAAAACTGGAATTAGTTTTGTATCTTCATAGCATTTAATCTTTTTTTTTAAATTAAAATTTCGGATATAATCTTTACTTTAAACTGTAACCAGGAATAAAACTGTAATATAACCTCAATGTGTTGTTGCATAGAATCTAGATCAGCAGACAGTGACAAAAACATTTTTACTTACAATGATCAGTAAAGTCGAACTTTACTGTCTAAAATTGTTTCTTCTTCTTTTCCACTGTAACATATGTATGGAACAAACTTTATAGAGGATTAAATACCTTCGCGTGGTAAAAATTTTGTTCTACCACTGCTCTCCAGAAGTTTAAGGTACTTGAACTTTTTCAGCACATTTTAAAAAACCTTATTTTCTCAACATTGTACAAATACGAAGTTGTGTCCCGTCCTGTAATAGTATGGATGTGAGAGAGCTTAAGACAAATAACTTCACCAAATGTTAATAACTTAATAATGTTAAGTTATTAATGTTAATAAATGTTAAAAACTTTTTGTACCTTAACAAATGTATCTTCGGCAACTATAACCACACGCTTGCATTTTTTTATAAATGCATACTCATAAATCATAAGAATATATACATTATCTTCTTTAGACGCTACAGCAATATTAGTATCTTCTAAACTAACATGAATCACTAACCGTGTATCGGCTTCTTCGTGATTGCATCGGAATAGTTGAGCAGCAGCATTTTGTGTTATTACCATGTCATTGATTCAATTGCCACATGAAGATCTTTTTGCTCTTCGCTGCATTTAAAATACTCAACATCAGCTCTTAAAAAGTCTGATTTATTATTAATCGTGTTGAAAAAATTAATCCATTTTTTATCTTTAAGGATATTTGGGTCTAAAAAATTTTTATATGCGTTCTTGTACTTTTTATTCCTCTTTTCTCTCTTGTAGAACCTTTGACGCTCTCATGATGATAAATTTCATTTATAATTTCGAAGGAAATGGGTTCAAAGCCATCGTAAACTGCTACTGCTTTGTCCAGAGATTTCATGGACTGCCGATTTTGATTTTAAACATCGAACAGACGCAATACCATTAATAAGCGATTCTTGTAAGCAATTCTACAAGCAATTAGGTTCGGAATATTGACTTGTATCACATCTGTGTTCGTTTTCTATCCGGGGTTGCAATACTTAAAAGTAGAGAGGTGACAGGAAATCTAAAAGCTTTGTTTAGGTCAGTGCTTTTGCTAAGCAATATTCCAAAAGCTTGACGATATTCTTTTAATACACTTTTCTTTGTGCTAACCTTTTGCTTCGTTTTTGCTCTTGTTTGAAGCATGTTTTTTTTATTGGGTGAAAGTAAATAATTTCCCCCATTGATTTGTCTTTCTTGCTTTAATTCTTTATATTTTTTATTGCCAAAGACATAGTTTCAAGCAAATCCTTGATGATAGATTTCTCTATCTCTTTTCCAGTCAACATTTCACGAGTTTCAAAGGAGCCAAATGGATGGACGTTCTATTTTTTCAATGTTTCTTTTAGTCAGATTACATGCCGACTTTGTAACAATTTTGTGCCATTTTTTGTTTCCTTGTGAACATTGGAGATTGCTAACTTGATTTTTTCTGAAAACTTTTCTCGCAAACTTGAATGTCTATGAGATGATCTTATTCATGTATTAACTGCTGTGATATTTGTACTGAATCCAGATCTGCGTGGACCAGCTTGTTTTTTTGATTTGGCTGTTGAATACTCCAGATATCATATCTCCATGTATTCCGGAAAAAACATTACCAGAAAGACTACCATCATAGCCATGATTCCTGAAATCGTCAATAGCGGGGTGTAACTTTTTTTCTCAATCACTAATTTCTTCTTATACTCAGCAAAAATTCCAAAAGTGTATATCACTAAAGTTGTCAGTCATCTTCGCTATTATATACTGTACAATGACTTTAAAACTCTTCTTTAATATTAGCAAATTATTAAAATCAGCAATTATTCTGGAATCTGTAAACCAGGATCAGAATCCCATACAAGCAAATATTTTTAAGATGGTTTTTTTGTCTAACTCTAAGTTGATGAAAACCACCCATTAGGATTATTATGCTCTTGTATATATCTGGATGGGTCCAAAGAATGTGTGCTAATTTATGATTAACTTGTTCATCGGAGTGAGGAAAAATTCGTCCGAGTTCTAGCTCATCCATCATGTCTAACAGATGATGTGGAAACATTTTGCATATCGGATAGTCTGGTGGCTCTGGAACCATCTGCAAATCTCAAGAACTTATTTCTTACAGTTTGTATCCGTGACAGACTTATCAAAACAAGTCCATGATCCAACTAGATTTTCTGACTTGCAATATCTTTTTTAACCGTTTTTCTAGCAAACGTTTTTTCTATCTCATCAGAAGAATTTTCATATCCAGTAGATGCATGGCTTCAACATATAGGTTGAAGTTAATGCTCCTCATCTGTAATCAAAACAAATGTGATGACTAGGTCTTTGTTATAAAATCTAAAAGTTTTTAGGAATATGATCCTTCGATTAGAATTAAACACTTTCCCTTTTTTAAATATTGTGATTGGTGAGTATGCGAAAAAAATAGAGCATCAACTATGAACATTCTACGTATGCTATTTACAATGTTGTTGTAACAATATTTTCCGACCATCACACTTTTCCTTAACTACAATAATTTTAAGTGATTACGAAATACATTACGTACCTAGTAGTAGTAGTAGTAGTTGAAAAACAGTAAAGTTTGTGTCGTGTGTCTTTCCACTCCCAGTGGAAATTTCTTCTCTGCCATCATTGTTGTCAAATGTAGCATGCGTGGCTATTTCATTCATTACTTGCTTAAGTGCTTTACCACTGTGATATTTATCTTGTTCCCATTTTTTGTATAGCAAGCCTTTGTCAGTGTATGAAATCCAGTTGTTTAACTTGTGAAGTACAGATACGTTTTCTTTATTTCTGGTATTTTTATGAGCAGTAATTGACCCTAATTCCCAAATATTATAGAATTTATGTTTAAATAATATAATAATAAATTTTTACTTTTAAATTTTTACGAACAAAGAATATATAATGATTGCTTTAGCTGATATCTGACATATAATTCGTATCATAAAGACACAGACATAAGTCATGAGAAACTAATTTCCCGCTTATAATAGGCTTTTTACAGATTAAGCGAAAAATATGTAATATAAATAGACAGTATATAAAAATGTTATCGCCCAATCCAAATAAAGAAGTTATCTCTTAATATCGTAGTATGCACCATTATAAACAAAACGACAAGAAAATAAAAATGAAAAAAAAAAAAAATAGAAGAAGATTGACTCCCACCGCTGGCGGAAATTTGCTATCCATGTTATCTTTGAGTTTCTGAGCCAAACTCATTGCAACGCTCGCTCAATTTTGATCGTGTTGATTGGTTGAACGAATTTCGTACGAGCAAATATTGGTGTTTTAAGTACTTGGTCTTTTTTTCTGTTTGGGCAACGAGTGTTAATCTAAATCATCATGCAATTTACTGTGATATTTGTCTAAAATGTGTAATGGACTTTATGATATTAATTACCATTTACTCCAATAAAATCCTTTCCCATGGTTTTTTATTATCAGTTCTAGAGATATTTTTCAACTTAAATATCTTAAGAAACTATACCTTTTTCCACAACATTATTTCAGTCTTCTGATAAAAACAACATTTCTAAATTTAATGATTAATTCTTTTATATTCTGACGATGATAACGAGGTATTTATCAACCGGTTGAACTGTAAATATTAAGAAATGACGTGCTCTATTTTGATATCGATGATCTTTGTGCTTCTAGATTTGATAGCAGTAATTCTCTCTCAGCATTTCATCTTAATATATTTTCGCTAAAAAAAAATGTTGGAGATCTCAATAGATTGTTACCATTGTTTGTTTATGGTTTCAGCGTTATTGGAATAACCGAAACTAGACTAAGGAAAAATACCCTTTCCACTATTTCAATTTAACTTGAATGTTTTAGTCTTCAACAAACTACTACAGAATCTTCCTGAGGAGAGTCTCTTTGTATATCTCTAATAATTCAAACTATAAATTCAGAAATGATCTAATCACGTACAAACTAAACCTTCTTGATTCTATATTTGTTGAAATAGTCTGTCCTAAAAAATCAAATATTATGGTTGGATGTACTTACAAACTTCCCTGTACGGATATAAATGAATGATTTCAACAATAATTACTTATCTTTTCTTCTTTTAAATTTATCATCTGAAAATAAATCTGTAATACTATTAGGTGAACTTAACATTGATCTATTACAATGCTGTACTAATAATGAAATTTCTGAGTTCTTTAACTTAATAATTCTCAAAATTTTCTGCCTTTTATGACTCTTCTTTCAAGAATAACAGATTGATCTAAAACATTTATTGGTAATATTTTTTCTAATCTTACAAACAATGGAATTCTATCTGGAAATTTAACTAATCAGTCTCTGATCACGAACCTCAGTTTTTATATGCCCTGATTTTAACAAAATTTTTGTTTTATGTAAATGTAATATTTTCTGTAGAAATACCAGCAACCATGATAAAGATAGTTTCATCTCTCATTTTCTAGAAGTTTACTAACATTATGTGATTAATAATAATAACTGTGATGCCAAAATTTGCTTTGATTCTTTTTTCTCTAAAATGGCTTCACTGTTAGATCAATATATTCCATTAAAAATGATGAGTATTAAGAGTTTCAGGCGTAAATTTAAACCATGGATCACAAAAGTAATTTTAAAATCTTTCCAAAATCGTAACATGGTAAACTGTCTAGCTCAAAAACTGTTGAAAACAGGACTAATTAAGATCTTGAGTACAAACGCTACAAGTATATGCTAAATATTTTAATTCAAATTAGTAAAAAAAACATTTCTCTTCTTTTCATTCATTCATTCATTCATTCATTTAAAGTTGGTAACGCTTACATAGTTTTATATGAATATAATTATATATTAATAAACACTAATATCGACCAACAAATTTTTTTCATATATAAATTATAAAATAATTAACAATAAAACAAAAACACACAAAGAGCTAATTAACGGCATATTGGAGATGTACATGATTTGCAGATCCATGTCTTAATAGCTGATTTAAAATAAGGCAAATATTTACAGCTTTTGTAGCGTAGGGG
>JAUZNK010088037.1:0-12697 GCA_035046665.1 Euphysa ruthae | reverse complement strand
TAGGAAAACAATTTCCTATGGACTCACTTTAACACATCTTTAATCATAATAAAGAGGAGTGTGCTAAGGAAATTTCTTTTCGATTTCTTATTGGCATGTTGAAACAACACTCTAGCCAATGGTTTTCTCAAGCAATTGGAACCTAAATTTTTCATTGCAACCATTACTTCCGTCTTCTTCAGAAGACTTTCACCCCAGTTGTGTTAAGAATAGACGTCTTTTTACCAGAACCAACAATGAGTGTAAAAGAGTCATTGAGGAGGCTAAAGACTTTTACCAAAACCAGGTCCATGAACATCTGATCGCTCAATATATCCAATAGCAACATTTCTGGTGCATCTATAGAAGTTTTTTCAAATAAGGGTAAGTTTTTGATCCTTCCACTCTTCAACAGATCTGTTATCTCTGACTGCTATACTTTTTGCTATGCTGTTAAGCTATAATTCCACTCTTGATGATTCTAGACACATCTTGTCTGGCTTTCCACCTAGGACTGACACTAATTCGATTCATCTCAACATAAAAATGACAATGGCTACAAATTTTATCCTTGATCATTCTTAAGCTAATGGTCCTGATGAAATTCCTCCAACTTTACTACAAAAGTGCTCTCCTGAACTCTCTCCAATTCCCTGCAGCAAACACTTCAAGAAAATTTACGCTTAATGCATGATCAATTTTAATATGCTAACATGTGTAGAAAAGAGAATTAAGAATTTCATGAAGTATTGGGGGCAAGTTTTATATCTGGATGATCTTTCAAATGATCCTTGAAACCTCCAATATTGATTCAATCCCATTTTTAGAGTAGCTACTAATTTTAGTCTATCAGACAAGTATGAGCTTTTTCCTCTGAAGCAAAATTTTCTATACATAGTTTTATTTTTGAATAGAGAAAAAACTCCTTTACAAAAAACTCCTTTACAAGAGTTGGAAATTTTAAATAACATCTGTTTAACTTTTTAAAGAAAGAGATGATTCTTGTTCTTAATGCTTTCTAAGCTGATATTTCATTGAGTATAGGTTAGTGTAAAAAACATAGGTAGCATTTTCAGAGGGGCTCAAGGATTCATTAAAAAATAATTATCATTTGTTTCATTCAACGTCTTCTTGAATTCCAGTACTTGTGTTTAAAAAAAAAATCCAATTCGCACTATAATCAAATTAGAATAACAGAAACAGTAAGGAAGTTTGGAAACAGAAGCATCAAACTTGTGATTTAAACTATCTAGCTAAGGTTAGCTAGGTATCTTTAAAATTAAGTAACCATACATACGTACATAATACATATAAATCACTAAAAACTCAATAAAATCAATAAAACTCCTAAAATATTGCACGGTAAAAATATTTTCAAATGGGGAAAGTTGCAAAAATTAGGTTGTTTAATTAATTTCATTAAAAGCAAGCTGGAGTACAGGGCTTGGGATCTAGTTTCAAATTTTTTCTAAATTAAAGAGTGTAAAATTATTTTGGCACCCATTTTAATTTTAGGTTATTTAGATTTTTTTTTTGGTTGAGTTACAATGCGATACACTAAATTTTACCCCCGGAACACTTACTTTTGTCCCCTCTTCTATGTTAAATAAATAGGTTAAGAGATTTTGACAGGTTAATTCAATGAAATTTGAGACTTCAAACAGCCATAACTATTGAACTGTAGCTGCTATTGAGGCAAATGATACCTTTTTTTAAATCACATAATATAATCTTTCATTTTGTATCTCAAGTTTTGTTGTGAGTTATTGTAGTTTTAAAAAAAGCTTGGCATCCCTAATATTTATTAAACCCAATATAAAAAGCATAAATAAATCAATCAGACTTACCATTGTGCTGACATTTAGAAGATGCAATTCTTTTGAAAACCCATGTTGCTTTTAAAGATAACATTTTCTAAATATATTTTTATTAGTTTGACCACAACAGACATACACAGGTATACACACCTGGAATTTAATTTTATATTTAGTACTATTATCTATAACATGATTAATTAAAGAATTATAGTAAAGCTACTCATAAACATAACAGATAAACAATTTTAAAAAGGTGGAAGAGTACAACAAATCAAAAAATTGTGTAAAAAATCAAAAAACTCCATGTGACTTGCTGACGTCCCTTTAATGTTCTTTTTCCCATTTTGTTTACTGAGAGTACAAAGTCCAAATTAAGTTACGCAACAAACCGACAGTTAAAGTCTCTCTCCAGCTTTATTACTCATGAAAATTTTTAACTTTTTAACCAAGCGCTCTGAAAAATATTTGTTCAATTTTAGGAAAGCGCTTATTAGATATGGGACCCGCTTCTTTTTTTTTTTTTTTTTTATTCTTGCAATAAAGTTAAAAATTCATATTTAGTTTTCTGTGGAAGAATAATACAATAAAACAAACCAAATTCAGCTTTTTACGTAAGAAATATACGATTAAAAATATCTAACTCGTTCAAATGAAATTACATATAAGAGGTTATCAGGAAGGGATTCTTTGGTGTCTATTGTTTGTTTCTTAATCGTATCGTCGATTTCACATTCCTGCAGTCTTAGAAAATTGCACCTCCTGTTAAAACAATAACTTTAATTCATAGCCGTTAAAAGATAGCATCGATTTTAAAAAAGTATTAAAAAATTGTATATATACAGGTTGTATAGCGATAAAACCTGAATCTCCAAACTCGCCAACATTACATGAATTATTTTTTAAGTTAAAATTCAACAGAAAAGGAAATGGTTAGGATTTATATTTCATTCATCACACAACTTCCACCAGGAGATAACAAAAACATAACTCTCACAATATTTTATTTATTAGCGACATCATACCTTGCAATACAAAGCCTAAGTAGATTTGAGTGCAATGAACTTCTGTTTGTTTTGTTTTACTGAAGACCTCAAAAAAAGTAATTGCTTTTATATTTTTACAAGATTCTTTTTAAACTCGAATGTAATTAATTAATAGAATTGTTTTTACCAATTATATTATTACTTTAGCCTTCATTATTAGTGAGTATTGAATGTTCTCTTAATGGTTGTTCCTTTGATTTTATATTCTCAGATGAAAATTTGTAAATATCACCATACATGTGTTTTATATGATATTAGATTTGTTACCGTGAGTTCGATACAAACAGTTTTAGAAAGTGACCTGAATCTCAGTTTTGGTTGTTTTGATCAGAATTTTCAAGTTCCTTTTTTCCTCAAATTAGATAATCATTTTTATGAAGTTGTCTGCAAAAAAACTTACTCTATCCCACAACTTTAAGTAATCGGGATGCCCCAAACTAGCACTTCAAGTTCAAGTTGTACTTGTATATAACAATTTCTCTATATCCTATATGGAATCAATCATCCTCAAAAACGAGAACTTTTGAAGAAGTTTTGATGTACAAACTGTGCGACTGATCACAAAATGTATTTATTTTAACAATATATTATTTTAAATTATTCGTGAGTATAATATACCCACGTTTGTTTTATTTATAATAAATATTTTTATGCTATTTTCCCAGAATAAGGTCTGCATAATATGTTGGTTTTACGTAATTCCAATCAGTGATTTTTTTAGATGTATGGTAAATCGTTATCATAGGAAAGAAATACTCCCTGTTCATTTTTACGATATCGATATCATTAATTTTGTTGTACACAGCCATATGATGTTAAAATCATTATTTGTTTAATATCATACCTTGTCGTATAAAGTATCAGTAAATTTGCTTTATTTATATCCAGACTTCAGGAAAGATCATTACTAATATTTTTACAAAGCCCAACACGACAGTTTTTTTTTTTTTATGTATTTTTAAGATGTATTTTTGTCAATTATATTATGATACTTTACTGTAATAGTATTTTCATTAAATGATATAAATTAATATTCTTGTTATTTTGTCTTTATGACTGTTCCTTTGATCTCATGAAATTAGAACAAGGTTTGCACATGGTGGTTGCCACGTCGTTAATACCCAACTTTCAAATTATGACAGAAAATTTTTATTAATTTTTTCGTCTGATGAATGTATATTACGATAAGTTTTATATAGTCTTAGATGTATTAGCCTGGCTCAGTTTGGATTGTTATTACTCATAGCATTCATTAATGGACTTTGAGCCATCACTGATGATATTAATTATAACCTTTATTAACAAACTATCACTATTATCTCTATAATAAAAGTGTAATATTCCTTAAATGTATTTTAGAGTTTTTTTAATAAAGCATTTTCATTGCTCGCCGCTATGCCAACTGGCAAAGAACAACAAAAACAACTTGACGGAATGACCTCCATACTTGGATTTAAACAAACTATCCAATCGTAAGTCCTTAAATTTATTCAAGTTACGAAGTAACACATTTCCATGATTGGATAACTATAACAATAATGACTTTCATTGTAAAAATAATATCGTTTTTCATTGACGTTTATAAACAATGGGTAAATAGAACAATATCACAAAATAATAGTTTTTTTTTATCATACTTTGATATGAAGGTTTAGCTCAAATGGTGAAAGGCTGGCTTAGCATGCGAGAAGTACGGCGATCGGTGACCCGGTGGTCCAAATTTCTTTTTACTTTTTCTTTTAATTATCTGAAGATAGCAAATTTTACCTTACGTTGTCAATTACTCTAGAATAAAACCCGTGGGCCCTTCTATAATAAATTAGTTCGAAAAACTATTTGTTTTTAAATGCTATATGCACTAAATAGCCAAATCTTGGCAGGTGCACAGCTCTCTAATGGCAGGTGTAGTCTCTCTAATAATAACGTTTGGCGAATACCTGGATTTAGAAAAACTAACCAATCGTAATTAGTCGTTCATTTTATTTACGTTATGAAGTAGCACATTAATCCGATTGGATCATGTTTTCAGAACATGTTTTAATCAAGCATCTTCATTGGTTTTGACAATAATATCGTTTTTGATTGGTCGTTTTTAAACAACAGAACGCACATGATATCATGATGATTTACATGAAATTTAAAACAAAACAGTGTAGTGTTTTCAACGAACTTTATTTATGCATATTTGATTTTATCATAGTCATAAAAGAATCTTTTTATATAATTGTCTTTATTTAATTCTAGACTCCATTTTAAGGTTGCCACATCCCAAATTATGCACCAATTACCCAAATCTTGTCGGGTAAACAGCTGGTCTCTATAATAGCCAATTGATTTGTTTAAATCCAGGTATTAAGGTGTTTCCTTTATACCTGGATTTAAACAGATTAATCCAATCGGCTTTCTTTCTTTCCATTTATTATTTCAGCTATAAAGTAGCGATTTTTGTCAATCATAATAATTATAAAGTTTTTTATTGGTTGGTTATTACAAACATTCGACATTATATGTTTTTGATTGGTCGTTTTTAAACAATAGGCTAGTCTGTATAGCAACAACAAGAACGCACATAATATTTAAAACAAAAATAATATCAAACCAAATTTTAATGAAATGAGTTTTCTTTATATATAGTTTATATAATTGTCTTTATCTAATCTCTGAATAATATTTTTTTATTCGAAAAAAATAATTTAAGAGCAATAGAATTTTCGAACCATAGAAATATTACGCAACTCTTCCAAGAATACCAGGTTAACTTTGAGCTACAAATGAATTGAACGAAGAAAAAAATTTATTATTATACGTTGTAAAAAAAGGAAGAATAATTTCATGTGATATTTGAATTTTTAACACCACTTAAATTAAATGTATATGAATATTGTAAATATTTTTTAAAGCCACCAGTATTATAAATCTGTACGTACTATGTATAATAGAGCGTTTGACCATTTAGTAACTAGCAATTTATGAAAAACAGTTTGGGTTTCAAAGGAATAACTTAAAAGAGCATCCAATTTTACAACTTTCTCGTGACGTTACAAATTCATTTGAAAAAGGAGAGCTTACACTGGGTTTATTTATTGGCCTTTCTAAAGCTTTTGATACAGTCGGTCATACAATTCTTCTTAAAAACCTTAAAACTATGGAGTTAAAGGAGTTAATCTACGTTGGTTACACAGCTATCTATAAAAGCGCAAGCAATAGTTTTTTTAGTGACACAACTTTAAATTAATGTTTATCTGTTACTTATGGAGTTTCTCAAGTATCTGTTTTAGGTTCGCTTTTATTTCTTATTTATGTAGATGATTTGTTTAAAGCATCGATACTATCAAAAAAAAGTTACGTTTGCAGATGATACAAATCTTTTTCTCTCTAATAAAAATATTGAAATACTTTTATTAGATATGAGTAATGAACTAAAAAAAATAACAAAATGGTTTAAAGCAATAAAATTATTGTTAAATATAGGTAAAACTAAATGTTTGCTGTTTCACCAACCTACCAAAAAAACGTTTTATTCCAGAAAAATTACCAACTTTGACTATGGAAAACATTAAAATTTATAAAGATTCCGTAACAAAATTTCTTGGGATTTTAATTGATGAAAATCTTAGTTGGAAAAATAAAATAGATTTTGTTAAAATCAAAGCATCTAAAAGTATTGGCATTTTATATCGGACAAAAGATATTGTTAACAAAAAAGATTTCACTCAACTGTGTTTTCCTTTCATACATAGCTACATAAATTGTCTTACGTGGAAAAGCACCCATAAAACGATATTAGAATTTTTCCTGCGGAAACAAAAACATGCAATGCACGTTATAAACTTTAAAGATCGCTACATTCATGCAGCTCCACTTTCCCTTGACATCAATGCACTCAAAATTTATAAGCTAAATGTTTATAACAATCTATGTTTAGCATATAAGTGTAAAAATAATATACACTCTCCTGTTTTTCATATATATATATATATATATATATATATATATATATATGGTACCTATAAATTTGCTTGCTCGCAACTCTTTGGCAAAACTGCTTTTAAAAAATGCTAAAAATGTACACAACCTAAATTATAAACAATGCTTTAATTAAGACCAGAGTTTATAATGAGCCACCCTGAGAAGAGTACAACAGCTTCACAAAAGATTTTTGTTGTGGCAGCATTGTTTAATACACGTGTACACACAAAAATCCACACAAACGCATATATTTACTTTGCACTGTTTTTACAGATATAATTCCACGTAAACTATATGAGTGTATATTAGTGGCATAAATACTACTGCTATTATTCTTTCCAGTTAAGACCACAAAAAAAATATTTCAAAAATATTCAGATTTAAGGTAATTATTATCAGAATAAAAAATTGTTATTTTTCTCTTTAGTCTTGCAATATCAATTGTGAAAATTTCTAAACATGGAAGGTCATTAAGCCATTGGTCATAAAAATAATAAGATATGGAAACGTACCAAATGTATATGCAAATAAGATATTGAACCCTTACAGATAGCTTTTCTAATTTAGAAAGACTTTTTTTTATTTAATCATATGTATTGTGTGACTGACTCTCATATTGCAAGTACCATAAATTGAAAAAGAAGCGTGAGTAAAAAAGTGCTACTTTTCTCTACAGGTCTAAAAGTAATTTTGTTGCACAAACAAGAACATTACAAAGCAGACAGGAAAACAAACAACTACAAAGTACGCGTGTCCTAAAACTCTGGGTCCACTATTTTGAAAATGAAAATGGGATACAAATACATGTCCATGGCATAGAGTGCATGCTTGTGAGCGTGTGCATGTGTTTGTACACATGCATAAGTCTAAAAACATTTGTTTTTGACATTTGTTTTGAATATTTCTGATGGAAGGGATAGTATTTTGAGCTAATCTTGATATCATTTCTCTTTCGATTAAAACTTCTAACTCTTCTTTAATTTTTGAAAATAACTTTTATGCACAACCTTATTATTACCTTTATTATGACTTTATTTAGGCCAATTACAGTCAAAAGAGAGAGATTATTTTGATGATAAAATTAAACCATTTTACTAGATATGACTACAACATCATTGGTAGATTCCTAGTGAAGACCTATATAAACTAAAAATAGAGTATCTATTGAAAATTTATCACAAAGATAAAATTTGGTTAAAGAAAAATAAGTAGCAAAAATTTTATCTAAATACTTGTTGTTAATTTATTTGCTCCCTTGAATAAATTTTGTTTATCTCTATAATAATACTGTTGAACATGATACATTTCATACCTGGATTTAAACAAACTAACCAATCGTTAACTAGTCGTTAATTTCATTTCCGATAAAAAATAATGAGATAATGCAACATCAACGTTTGGATAATTATAACAATGTTAATGTTAAAGATTTCCATTGCTTGGTTTTAACAATAATACTACAAACATTCAACATTATATGTTTTTGATTGGTCGTTTTTAAACAATGGGTTAATCAGGACAACAACAGAATACACATGGTCAAGAAGTATTTAAAACAAAAACAGTAACAAACCAAAATTCAACAAACTGATTTTCGTATATAGTCTTTATGATTGTCTTTATTTAATTCTAGACTCCATTTTAAGGTTGCCACATCCTAAAATGCTATGTGCACCAATATGCCAAATCTTGGCGTGTAAACAGCTAGTATTTAATGTTTTCCTAATACAAGGTGGAGGTGGTAAAAAAGGAGGGTGCCTAAATGAGGCAAGCACCTTTTAGAATTTAAAGGTACCTGTGTTATAGAACTTTGATTTGAAATATTGATTTGAAAGTCTAAATTTTAACTAACCTTTTTCTTCTTTGTATCTTTCTGCTGATATCCGACAATTGCAAAACATAAACGAGCCATTCGCGGTATATTAGTAACAGTCATATCAAATTCAATATATTCATTCCAATTAGGAGTGGTTGTTTGTTTGAGTATTTTTGATGTCTGGACTTTACACAATTCTTCACCTCCATGGAAAATACCACAATGCACTTCTTTCTAGAACATTAAAATATTTAAATAAAAACTGCAAAGAAGAAAGGCCCCTGTGTGCACGTGAATGTGTGAAAATAAAAACTGCAAAGAAGAAAGACCCCTGTGTGCGTGTGAATGTGTTAAAATAAAAAAAAAATGTGCATCTTAAATATATGAACTTTGAGCATGATCAAGACAAAAAATTTTGAGAAAAAGAAACCAAAAATCATCCATGCCTACTTCACCCTTTCTTTCTAATTAAAAAGGGAGAAATGTTTAATCATTCTCAAATATTTTTAAAACATTGTAATAATAGGAAAAATAAAATTCGTAAGAAAGTAAAAAATCTAGATTTTTGGCAATTTTAGTCATCTTATCCCTTGCTTAAAATTGGTCTGTAAATGGCTGACATTACAATGTCATAAAATAATATTTTATTAACTCTAAATACCGTAAAATAATATTTTCTAACATCACAAGAAATCTTAGACAAATCAACCTCCCAAAATCAACAAAAATAAACAACAAGCTTTTGGTAAAAGGATTGATATATGTTTTGGTGAAATATTTTAAAGTAAGTTTAAGTACTCATCTTTAAGCACTCCCTTCAGAATTTTAAAATTTGATCACTGACTTACCCACATATTAGCTGGGTGAACATTCTTTGCTGCAACTACATTTATTTTAAAAGTAGTGTTTTCATCTAAATCACGCCATAAACATATCTCAGTTGATTTCTTACCATGTCGTGGTGGCATAGGAGGAGGTATATCTGATATAACTTTTTCATGAAACTTTTCAATATTTATATCTTTCTTTTGGATGATTAATAATTTGATCTCTCGGTCCCATTGTAGGCACTCTCTGATATACTAAAGAATTTTAAAATATGGAGAAATATGGTTTCCCCGAGGTGTTAAGACGGAATCTTAGGACAATAATTTATCAAGTAACGAAATTGAGAAAATATTTTAAAAATACAGAAAATTTAGAAATATTTGAAGCAGATTTTGCTTCATCCAGTGGGAGCCACTCAAAGCGGCTCACACAAAAAAATTAAAATTCTCAATGAATACTGGGTTTTACGCTATAAGGTCACATACTTACGATATATAAAGTCGTTTCTGGGCATGTTAGATCAACAAACGGTTGCTCTGGAAATCCATCAAATACATACCCTAGTAGAACTTGTATAAAAACAATTGATGCTGTTGAAAACATTCTCAATTGGCTAGGATATGATAATTATAAAAATTCTGATACATCAGATTCTGAAATAGAATATAAAAGTTCCTCAGATGATGATTATACCGACATAAATCTCGAAAAAATTGCAAAGGAATGCTTTCTAAAACTCCATACAACAACTGTGTAGTGTAAATGGACATCGTTGTTTTATTTTTATTTTTTGTCATATTCTTATATTTTTGAGCGATTTTTATGAGCAGTATTATTGATCACAAATTATGTTTTTATTCAAAAACCATGTCTTATCATATATTGTTGTAAAGCTATATGTCTCAGGTTTTCAATGATATCAGAATCAGATGATTTTTCTCTCTTTTTTTTACTATTTTTCCTAAATATGTTTCTAAAAAAATTTACAACTTTTTGTTAGCGTTAATTCTGTATCAGTTCCGTATAACTTGTAAATAGTTGTTCAATTCTTTTTTCTTTAAATATAGAGACTATAACTATATAGCTTTACAATGGTATGTAATATGTGCTATCTCGCTTGCCTTTTGTTACTTTAAATTGAGTTTTTAAACATGTCGTCTAAATTTGTTGATTCACAAAATTTGTGCCTGCATATTTTATTATTTTCATAGAAGAGCTGAATGAATTAAAAAAAATGTGAAGTTTAGTATTAATTTAAATCATTTGTAAGATTATATAGTCAAAAGCAGCATGAGAGTGTAAGTCTGCCTGTAGAAGCAATTAAAAAAAAATACTTCCACCTACATTTTATAATTAACTACTTAGTATTCTATTATAAAAAAATTGTAACTTTCAAATAATATTAATTAATTAATTAATAATATATAATTAATAATATTCATCTTAAAGATGACCTATCATACATACATCAAAGTTTATCCTCGTGGCAGCGAAGGGGCAAATATAAAGGATAACTTAGAAATCAATTTTCCTATTCTTACCTTATACTGCAACAAAGGCTTTTCTTCATACATTTCTGTGTCTTGCACAGAAACTACCTGTCCAAGGAAATATATCAATTTGCCATGCACTTTTAAAACATAATCTTGCACATTTTCTTTAAAACTCTGATTACTTCGTTGGCTACGTGTCACTAAAACTTTTTTAATTAAAGTACTAGGAATAGTGCTGTCCGATACTTTGAAAGTGGTGAAATTGTTTTTGAGAATTGAAACTTTTAAATGAATGTTATTTCCGGCGGCTTCCAGTTTCTTCTGTATAAGATCAGGAAGAGGTCCGTCATTTTCAAATTCAGGTGGGTAAGTGTATATAGCTCTACGTTCCCAACTGGATCGACTTCGTTGATCAGAAATAATATCGCAAAACTGCATACATTTATTTCTAAACTCATCAACTTCTGCGTTTTTACTTTGACCATCCAAATTTTTGTTCCCAATAAGTACATTAATTCTTGAATGCATTAATTTCTCAGCTTCATTTCCTTGTTTTTGAACAACTTTGATGTATGGACGTACAGGTTTAATATCAAACAAAGAAAGTTCTTCATCCATTAATTCTTCTGTGCCTCCCTTACTGCTTACAACAACAAAAACATAATTAGTTCTTGGCAATAACCTCTCGTACATTTGAAAGCGTGCGGCATCCTCCCACAGCCTTATTTTGATATCTTGCAGTAAAATGTCAACCCGAGTTTCTGGTAAAGTTATGTTAATGCCATAGGGAAGCATAAATAGAATGTCAATTTTACTATTTATTGTTAGGTCATGCCATATATCATAACGTGCCAATAGACTGGCAACCATCTTTCATAATATTTTTATGAAAGTTAATATCCAGAGAGTTTTCTTTAATATGGTTTCTTATGTTCAATGTTTAATGCAATGAATATAATTCAGTTTCATGTTCATCTATTATTTAATTGAGAATTTATCTAGTGTCAAAAAATTAATATTAAATAATCAATATCAAGAAAAAAACATGACTTTTTAAGTTATTTTTATCAAGAATTAAGCATCACAAAAAGAGAACTAACTGACAATGAAATGAATTTTTTGCATAAATAACTCATCATTGTATAATATAAACTAACTATGCTTTTTATAAATAAAAATTTTATAAATCAAAATGATTTCCCACTCATATATTTTAAACCATGATCAGGTTGAGAAAACCTTTAGTATTGATTTACCTCAATTTATAATAAATTGATAATAAACTTCCATGACAACAAAACAAGGTACAAATTATCTATAAGAATTAGAAACGTTTATGCAAAAACTAAAGGCAGCCTCAAAAGAAATATATACTAAAAAGGATTATGGTGTAAACAAATGCCATTCTACAGAAAACCAAAAATCTTAAGTTTCAAAAAAATACTAAGTGAAGACATTATATGGAAATGATTGACTAGATATACACATATACTTTTACGAATTACAATCCATCATATATTTACTCATGATCATTAAATATCATTTTAATCTAGATTTTAAAATCATTTCAAGATCTTTTATGAAATTCAAAAATTCTTACCATTTAAAGTGTCATACTTACATACGTATGTATGTATGTATGTGCGTATGTATGTATGTGCGTATGTATGTATGTATGTGCGTATGTATGTATGTATGTGCGTATGTATGTATGTATGTGCGTATGTATGTATGCATGTGTGTATGTATGTA